>CM058043.1:77066820-77071820 GCA_030169165.1 Centaurea solstitialis
GAAATGGTCAAGTTAACCTCGACCAATTTCCACGAAACCTCACCTAGCATCTAATTACACAAGCCCCTAGGGTCCCTAAGCAAAAGAACCCCAAACGAGCCCTTTACGGAAAACTCAAAAGTGAACTCAGTGGAAACGGCGGGTAATATCGCGGGTTGCCTTACCCGCGGCTTTACCCGCGGATACCCAGAAAATCAACCTCCAAGTCGCGAGTGCGACTTCTGCACTGGTTTTCCCTTTCCATACTTCCAATTCGACCATAATCAACCATTAATGCCAATATGCAGCCAATATGGTCGATAACTAACACTTACATGCGATCCAATTGCTCACAAACAAGCCAATTGATGATCGATTGATCATCAATCTAACATACAACCCTAATCAACAATAGACTTCAACAAAACTGAAATTGACATTCAACAAACAAAGAACTCTTACCTTGATTGCAATTAGTGCAACCACTAACACACCCGGATCGACACAAGCCTCCAATTGACTCCCTTGCTCCCCACTCCTTCTCAAACGCCAACTCTCTCTCTATCTCTGGACACGTTCTCAGAAACTGCCAATCTCCAGGAGTTAGGGTTTCTACTCCTTTTATCTAACTACACACCCCTTCACTTTCACAATTGACACTAGGGCCCCTCAACTCCTAAAACATAATCATAATTAGCCACTTAAAATATTTAAACCATAAACAAGGAAAGTGAAAACAGGTGTTACAACTCTCCCCCACTTACCGGGATTTCGCCCCCGAAATCGCCTAATCTTGGAACAACTCAGGGTGGTTCCTTCGCATCTCATCTTCGGGCTCCCATGTCCACTCTGAACCTTTCCGGTGCTCCCATTGGACCTTCACGATCCCTATTTCCTTGTTCCTCAATGTCTTGGTCTTCCTTTCCAAGACGGCTATCGGCTTCTCCGCGTAGTTGAGTCGCTCGTCCACCTCAATATCCTCCAACGGTACAAAGGCCGATTCGTCCGCTAAACACTTCCGAAGCTGTGACACATGGAAAGTGTCGTGTATCTGACTGAGCTCTAGCGGTAACTCAAGTCGATACGCAACCTTCCCAACACGAGCTACTATCTCAAATGGTCCAATGAACCTCGGACCCAACTTTCCTTGCTTCCTGAATCGTATCACCCCCTTCCATGGCGATACCTTCAGAAGCACCTTATCTCCCACACTAAATTCCAGATCTGACCGTCTCTTATCTGCATAGCTTTTCTGACGACTTTGAGCTGCCTTCAGCCGTTCATGAATCTGCTGAATGCTCTCAGTCGTTTTCTGAACAATTTCCGTACTTCCTAACTCTCTCTGGCCAACCTCTCCCCAACAAATGGGAGTCCTGCACCTCCTCCCGTACAACATTTCGTAGGGAGGCATGCCAATACTGGCATGGAAGCTGTTATTGTAAGAGAATTCAACCAAGGGAAGATGAGGTTCCCAACTACCTCCAAAATCTAACACACACGCCCGAAGCATATCCTCGAGAGTCCGTATAGTCCTCTCACTCTGACCGTCTGTCTGAGGGTGGAAAGCCGTGCTGAACTGAAGCTTAGTACCCAACTCCTCATGAAATCTGCTCCAAAAGCGTGAGGTGAACCGAACGTCTCGGTCCGAGATCACCGTCACCGGCACCCCGTGCCTCGCCACTATCTCCCGGACATAGATGTCCGCTAACTCCTCTGAAGAAGAGGCCTCCCGAATCGCGATGAAATGAGCACTCTTCGTCAGTCGGTCAACCACCACCCATATTGCGTCATGCTTCCTACTCGTCCTTGGTAGCCCGGTAACCAAATCCATGGTCACGTGCTCCCATTTCCACTCGGGTATCTCCAAAGGTTGAAGTTTCCCTTGTGGCTTCTGATGCTCTGCCTTAACCCTTAAGCACGTCAAACACTTCTCCACGTACCTAGCCACATCCCTCTTCATGCCTGGCCACCAGTAGTCAGTCCTCAAGTCACGGTACATTTTGGTGGCACCGGGATGGATTGAGAACTTTGACTTATGGGCCTCATCCAAGAGTGTCTGTCTCGCTTCGCACGAGACTGGAACCCACACTCGACCGTATCGAGTCAATAATCCCCGACCGTCGGCCGCCAACTGATCCACTTGACCATTTATCCTTTCCCTTTTCTGATTATCAACCTTAATCGCCTCCACTTGAGATTGACGTATCAACTCTATCAAGGAAGTTGACACAGTCAACCTCATGCACGGTACTCGAAGCAATAAAATACTCCCCTTCCGACTCAAGGCGTCCGCCACCACGTTCGCCTTTCCCGGGTGGTAGAGGATCTCACAATCGTAGTCCTTTACCACCTCTAGCCACCTTCGCTGCCTCATATTGAGGTTTTGCTGATCCATAAAATAACGGAGACTTTTGTGATCCGTATAAATGGTACAACGAACCCCATACAAGTAGTGTCGCCATAGCTTGAGTGCGAACACCACCGCAGCCAACTCCAAATCATGGGTTGGGTAGTTCACCTCATGCGTCTTTAACTGACGAGACGCATAGGCAATTACCCGCCCCCTCTGCATAAGGATGCAGCCTAACCCGTGATATGAGGCATCACAGTAGACTGTCAGGTCCTCTACTGCCTCCGGTAAGGTCAAAACCGGAGCCTCGCACAACTTCTTCCTCAACGTATCGAAAGCTGCCTCTTGCTCCTCACCCCAAACGAAACGCTCACTCTTCCTCGTCAGTCTAGTCAACGGAACAGCTATCTTGGAGAAGTCCTGGATGAACCGACGGTAATAACCGGCCAATCCAAGGAAACTTCTAACCTCCGTGGGAGTCTTCGGTGTCTCCCACTTCATCACCGCCTCCACCTTTGCTGGATCCACCTTTATGCCCTCTCGGTTTACAAGATGCCCCAGAAATTGGACTTCTTGTAACCAGAAGTCACACTTGGAGAATTTCGCGTATAACTTCTCCCTACGCAAAACTTCCAACACTTCTCGCAAATGCTCCACATGCTCCTCCTTCGATTTGGAGTAGATCAGTATATCGTCTATGAAGACGATCACCGACCTATCCAACATCGGTCTGCAAACTCTGTTCATCAGATCCATGAACGCCGCCGGTGCGTTCGTCAAGCCGAAGGGCATCACGATGAACTCAAAATGCCCATACCTAGTCCGGAAAGCTGTCTTGTGCACATCCTCCTCTCGAACTTTCAACTGATGGTACCCCGAACGAAGATCTATCTTCGAGAACCAAGCGGCCCCCTGAAGTTGATCGAAGAGATCATCGATCCTCGGAAGTGGGTATCTGTTCTTCACCGTGAGCTTGTTGAGCTCTCGGTAGTCGATACACATCCGCATCGACCCGTCCTTCTTCTTTACAAACAGGATAGGGGCTCCCCAAGGTGAGGTGCTCGAGCGGATGAACCCCTTATCCAATAGCTCCTCCAACTGCTTCGATAGCTCTTGCATTTCCGGTGGTGCTAACCGATACGGAGCCTTCGCTATCGGTGCCGCCCCCGGAACAAGGTCTATCCGGAACTCTACCTGCCTCTCGGGTGGAACTCCAGGCAAGTCATCCGGGAATACATCCGGATACTCGCTAACTACAGGTACATCTGCAACTGTCTTCCTCTTTGCCTCCTCGCGACTATCGACGACATATGCCAAGAAACTATGTCCTCCGTGAAGAACATGCTTCCTAGCCTTAGCTAGCGTGCACAACTTTGGCATCCTCTTCCGTCTTTCACTCAGGATAGTTAATTCTCCCCCACTTGGGTTCCGAATCACTACCCGCTCGTTCTCGCAATCGATGTGACCTCCATTTCGACTCAACCAATCTACCCCCACTACTACATTGATCTCCCTCATCGGAATCGGGATGAGATCAATTCTAAACTTGACTCCAAAAATCTCTATTATACTGTTTCTATACACATGCTTACATAACCGATACTTCTCAGCTGCTATCTCTACTTTTAGCGGACTATCTAATCTACCCTTTACATGCATGAAATTCTTACAAAAAGCATAGGACACAAACGACTTGCTAGCACCCGAATCAAACAATACAAGAGCAGGTACAGAGTTGACAGGGAAAGTACCTGTCACCACGTCCGGCTCCTCCTTGGCCTCCTCGGCCGTCAACTGAAACACCCTAGCGCGGGTCCTCGGCGCCTCCATCTTCTTTCCTGAGCTCTCCGTCTTTACTGACGCTGCCCCCGACGCCTGAGTTGCCCCATCAGACTGAGGCACTCATGGGCTAAATGGCCTGGTCGAAAACACTTGAAACAGAGCCTCATAGTCACTTTGCAATCCTTGCTAAAATGGCCCTGTTGCCCGCATTTGAAGCAGGTTCCCGACCCCATCCGACACTCTCCCAAGTGATGACGTCCACACTTAGGGCAGTTCGGAAACTCCTTCTTTACCACTACCCTCGGCTCTGTCGGTTTAAACTTCTTTGCCGGCTGAGTCTGTGTCTGAGTCGTCTCTGCCTTCTTCCTCTTGCTCTGCCTCTCGAGCTCTAGCTCCTGAATCCTAGCCACCTCGTGCATGCGATGGAAGGTCTTGCAATCCGACATCACCACAAATTCCCGAATCTCGGGTCTCAGTACCTCCACATAACGAGACATCTTCATTCGCTCACTTGCCACGTATTCAGGGCAAAAGAGCGAACGCTCCAGAAATAAATCGGTGATTTCATTCACCGTCTCCGTCGTCTGCTTCATATTCAAGAATTCCCCAGTCAACCGCTCTACCTCCACCTGAGGTACGTACTGCTCATTGAACAATTCCTTGAACTGTTCCCAAGTCATCACAGCAATCTGCTCCGGAGTCCGCGTCCGGTTGATCAAGTTCCACCAATCTTTTGCCGCCTTTCTCAACAGGTTCGAAGCATAACGAACCTTCATCTCCTCTGAACATGAACTGGTGAGGAAAGCTCCCTCCACCTCAGATATCTAGCGAGAGCTGGCCACCGGGTCCTTCTGCCCATTAAACTGTGGTGGCTGACAAGCCGAGAAGT
>CM058043.1:77076820-77164148 GCA_030169165.1 Centaurea solstitialis
AATATAAATTTCTTAAATGCAACTTAAATAGAAATTTTCATTTATTTTGAATTAGTGTAGATGAATTTGCAAATAAATATCAAATAAATTGCATTAAATTTTTAAAAGTACTCAGTACTTAACTTATTATATAAGCACCGACAGCCGTTTAAACAAACTATAAAAGTATCAATAAGATCTTTTAATGTATAATTTACAAAACATAATACATATTTTAAATGTATTGGTAGTTAAAATTGTATTTAATTTATAAATGTAATAAGACTAAAAGGTAGGAAAAAGAAAAATCAAAATCATAAGGACTATAATTGTAGTTTATCATATAATGTGATAAAACAAAAAGGAAAATCAAAAAGGAAAAAAGTAAATTACCAAAAATAATCTTAAACTAACTAATTTCTTTAACTAGATTTGGTCAGAGGGACCATAATTGAAATAGACTGAAAACCACAATGACCAAAATTGTAATTACTTTAAAAGAGGGACTATTCTTGATAATGCATGTAAACCACATGGACCAAAATTGTAATTTACTCTAATAGAAATGTAACGTCCCAAATTTCCAAAACATTCATTCGATACAAATAACCAAAAATCCTTACCAGAGCGGAAGCTGGTCCAACATTACATTAAAACCATTATGTTTGGAACTAAAATCCGGAAATTTAACCAACAACATAAGACAAGGTTTATGAAAAACAACGTAGTTCCAGTTTCAAATGCCTAAAAACGTTTGACATCCTATCATGACATTTCCTCCCAAACATCCTGACTGAACTGCTAATCCGGAGCTTCATACGGTAGCCTTCTCTTTCCCCTTGCGGGAAGTACCTGCCACTAAAGAGTAAACAACAACGGGGTAAGCATAAAGCTTAGTGAGCACACACACAACTACTTACTATCATGCTTACACAATTAATTTACATAGCAATCATAAACATGCAACTCCAACCTTCCCTACGGTTCAATACCATAAAGAAGGACATATGACACTGGTACCAGGCCTCTCCAAATTCCCTAGGGGTATTACTACCACCATAGGTACTCAACCAACGTCCACGAAGGAACACATAACACAATTACACATGCAAACATAACCATGCGCACATAACATTAAGAGTTAAGTGAGATACTCACCTGATAAGCTGATTAGTAAGCTCCCTTAACTAGTACAACGATCACTTCGCAGCACCTAATCATAACACATACACATATACATCAAATGCGGTCCCAAAACGGGCCCTTAACTCAACCCGACTCCCTAGCGCGAAATGGTCAAGTTAACCTCGACCAATTTCCACGAAACCTCACCTAGCATCTAATTACACAAGCCCCTAGGGGTCCCTAAGCAAAAGAACCCCAAACGAGCCCTTTACGGAAAACTCAAAAGTGAACTCAGTGGAAACGGCGGGTAATACCGCGGGTTGCCTTACCCGCGGCTTTACCCGCGGATACCCAGAAAATCAACCTCCAAGTCGCGAGTGCGACTTCTGCACTGGTTTTCCCTTTCCATACTTCCAATTCGACCATAATCAACCATTAATGCCAATATGCAGCCAATATGGTCGATAACTAACACTTACATGCGATCCAATTGCTCACAAACAAGCCAATTGATGATCGATTGATCATCAATCTAACATACAACCCTAATCAACAATAGACTTCAACAAAACTGAAATTGACATTCAACAAACAAAGAACTCTTACCTTGATTGCAATTAGTGCAACCACTAACACACCCGGATCGACACAAGCCTCCAATTGACTCCCTTGCTCCCCACTCCTTCTCAAACGCCAACTCTCTCTCTATCTCTGGACACGTTCTCAGAAACTGCCAATCTCCAGGAGTTAGGGTTTCTACTCCTTTTATCTAACTACACACCCCTTCACTTTCACAATTGACACTAGGGCCCCTCAACTCCTAAAACATAATCATAATTAGTCACTTAAAATATTTAAACCATAAACAAGGAAAGTGAAAACGGGTGTTACAAGAAATATAATATTAATTAGAGTTAATTACATTTTTGGTCCCTGTGGTTTGGTGATTTTAACACTCTGGGTCCATGTTTAAAATAATTATGGATTTGGTACCTGTGGTTTACATTTTATAACGCTTTGGGTCCACAATTACTAACACTGTTAAAAATGTCTGTTAACTGTAATAAATACAAGGGTATTTTAGTCTTTTTAGTAATTTCTTTAATTTTCAATTATTTTTTTCGTTTCTTGTGATTTGATTTTTTATATTTTATATATTACATTATATTAAATATTTATTATCTGTTTATATAAATATATATATACATGTGTTTATATATATACACCCATCTCTTCTTCTTCCCACAACCACCACCGCCACCGTACCTCCGACCACCGCCACCAGCAACCCCCACCATCTTCGACCACCCATCACAACCACCATCCACCATTTTTAGTTACATCAACAAAGAAAAACCCCAAATTAACATACCATGATTTGGGGGATTCAAGCAAATTAGAAAGAAATTGGGTGGATTCAAGCAAAAACTTGAGGGGACTATCTTCTAGCTTTTATTAATCGATGTAGAAACAAGAATTGAAGATGAGGAGCATATTTGAGTTTGATTTTTGTGGGTTTGGATTAAGGTTGAGTTTTTTAGAGGGTTTTTAATAAAAAAATTTAGGGGTTGTTGGTGGTAATGGGTGTTGGTGATGGTGGTGTGTTTTTTGTGGTGGTGGGTTGTCGATGTTGTTGGTAGTGGTGGTAAGTTGTTGGTGGTGGTGGGTGTTGCTGGTGGTATTTGGTTTGGTAGTGGTGGGTTTTTATTGGTGGTGGTGGGCTGTTGCAGTGGTGGTGGTGGTGGTGGGTTGTTGTTGGTAGTGATGGTGGGTGTTGATGGTATTTGGTTTGGTGGTGGTAGGTTGTTATTGGTGGTGGTGGTGGTTGTTGCTGGTGGTGGTGGGTTGTTGTTGTTGTTGTTGTTGGTAGTGGTGGGTGGTGGGTTGGTGGTGGTGGTGGTGGTAGTGGTGGTGGGTTGTTGTTGGTGGTGGTGGGTGTTGGTGGTATTGGATGATGGTGGTATTTGGTATTAATGGTATTAATTGTTGATGGTATTGATTGTTGGAAAAGATGGAATAAAAAAGAGTTAATTACATATTTGGTCCCTGTGGTTTGGGTCAAATTACGATGGAGGTCCCTGAATCCTAATTTTCATGCCTATGGTCCCTGTGGTTTGAATTTTGTTACGATGGTGGTCCCTTGCCCTAACGTTCGTTAAAAAACTCCGTTAGGGCAGGGGTATTTTTGTCTTTTTATATTTTTTTGTTTTCTATTAAAATAAAACCCTATTTATGGTATTTTAATAATTTTCGTTTATATAATATATTTATGTGTGTGTACCAAGATGCCACACGTGGCCTACAACCTACACATTTCCCACCTACCAACTACAACCATCACTTCCCTTAAGCTTCTTTCCCGTCTTTTTTTTTCCCGGCGACGCAACAAACAGCAGCCCAACCAACCAACCACCACCACCACCAACCAACCACCCACCCACCACCACCACCAACCAACCACCCACCACCACCAACACCAACCACTACCACCACGACCAACACCAACCACTACCACCACGACCACCACCACCAACCAATCAACCACCCACCATCATCATCACTACCACCACGACCACTACCAACCAACCACCTACCACCACCACCACCAACCAACCACCCACCATCATCATCACAACCACCACCACCACGAACACCCACCACCACCACAACCACCAACACCCACCACCACCAACAGCAACACCCACAACCACAACCACCACCAACACCAACCACCACCAATCAGAAATCCGGCCACCACAACCCACCACCCCTAAATCGATTTGATTTCACAAATCTAGGATAAATGGACTTACCTGCTACTGCCACCACCACCACTACCTGCTACTGCCGCCGCCACCACTACCTGATCTGTGAACGACGACGACAGAACGACGATGGATCTATGACGACGTGAACGACGATGACAGATCTGTAAATCGACTACCACCACTACCTGATCTGTAAATCGACTTACCTACTACTGATATATGACGACGTGAACGAGGGGAAGGGAAAGGGTTAGGTGGACGTGAATGACCTGCTACAGATCTGTAATTCAGGCTGCGGTTTGACTTTCTGACACTCTGGCATCGGTTTTAGACCATCTCTTCGACGTGAACGTGGGCGGTGGTGTAGATCTGAAGGTGAACGTGAACGTGGCCGTCTTCGTCGTGAACGTGGGTCGTCGTCGTGGGCGTCGTGGGCAGCGGTGGAGGATACCGATGGTAGAGGTAGGAGGCGGGAGGTGGGCGGTGGCTATGGAGGTGGCCGGCGGCTACTGCATTTCTTTTAGGGTTTGGGGTGGGTTTGGGG
The DNA here is from genome assembly GCA_030169165.1 of Centaurea solstitialis. NCBI lineage: Eukaryota > Viridiplantae > Streptophyta > Magnoliopsida > Asterales > Asteraceae > Centaurea > Centaurea solstitialis. The sequence continues at coordinate 77,081,237 of CM058043.1, forward strand.
TTGGGGAAGAGGGAAGGGAAGGGAAGGAAAGAGAATATAAGAAGGGCATTTTCGTCTTTTACCTCCTTCTTAACAGCTATTTTTAACAGACGTTGGGGCAAGAGACCACCATCGTAACGAAATTCAAACCATAGGGACCGTAGGCATGAAAATTAGGGTTCAGGGACCTCCATCGTAGTTTGGCCCAAACCACAGGGACCAAATATGTAATTAACTCTTAAAAAAATAAGAAACTATAGAAAGACCAAAATACCCTTGTATTAAATCTATTTAACAGAATACTTTAACGGTGTTAGTAATTGTGGACCCAAAGCGTTATAAAATGTAAACCATAGGTACCAAATCCATAATTATTTTAAAAATGGACCCAGAGTGTTAAAATCACCAAACCACAGGGACCAAAAATGTAATTAACTCTATTAATTAATATATAATAAAAAATTAAATAATAAATAATAAATATATTAAAAATAAGTATTAAAAAATAAAAAAACATATTAAATATTGATTTATGGGTAAACGAGTCGAGCTCGAGCCGAACCCGAGCTTGCAAAATTCTTAACAAGCTCGAGCTTGACACATAAGGCTTGAGCTCGAGCTTTATGAACTTAAACGAACCGAGCTCGAGCTCGGCTCGGCTCGTTTACACCCCTAGTTATGAGATACCCTTAAAGGGATTTTTGGTAATTTTACTTCAAAAAACTATTCCAAACACCTCTTAATATACACCGTCGTCGCCACTGTCGTCGCCGCTCGCCGCCGTCACTGTTGCTACTGCCGCCACTGCCTTCGTCGTGCTACCGCCGTCCCCTTCTCGTCGCCGCGACCACCGTCACCGCCACCATTGTCGTCGTTGCCGAGAGCACCACCATCGCAGCCGACGCCACCGCCACCATCGTCGTCTCCGCCGAAGCCATCGTCGTCGCCATTGAGGCCACCGCCACCACCGCCGTCGCTGCCGAGGCCATCGTCGTCGCCGCCGAGGCCCCCGCTACCACCGCCGAGACCTCCGCCTTAGCCACTGCCACCACCTTCGTCGCCGTAGAGGCCACACCACCATCCTCGCCAAGGCCACCGCTGCCGACGGCGCTGTGACCACAGTCACCGCCGCCGTTGCAATATTTGAAAAAATGGAAAATGAAAAGTAAACAGAAAATGCTCAACTAAACGAGTTTTTAATTTTCTAAAAATGAAAAATGAAATCTCCATCATCTCAAGTAAACGAGTTTTCTAAAATTTTCTATGAAAATTGAAAATGAAAACTCAACTCCATTTTCTGAAAATATATGAAAATGAAAACAGTTTTCCACAAGTAAACGCACCCTTAGTTATCCTAACAAGTCATAAATTCCAATTCCATGATTTATACCTTACCAAACAAGGGATTGTGATGGAATTGGATTCCAATTCCAAGGAAATTCGAAGGATTCCTTCTAACCAAACAGCCCCTTAGCCTTTCCTTTTGTATTTATTAACTCCTAATGTTCATGTTCATAAGACTTAACTCTTACTATTAAGTTACTAGGCTTAACGATTTCGTGGTTTTTGTACAATAAGCACATGCCAAAACATTGTGCCACAAATAATTATGCATCCAACATCATATATTTCATGTAAACATGCTTGCAAATAAAGGCATTTTTAAGATCTCATTCTCCTCATGTTATACGTTTATACATATAGGTCCCATATTCTTCATGTAATGCTCCATTTTCTCGCTATAACACTAATCGACATCTCAATAAGTGAACCCATGGACATACATAAAAAAACATTTTTGTATGTAACCCTGAAACATACCGAACCACATGTAGCATGTTAAAGTTTTGTAAAAAACAGGCGGAACACATAATATGCATCTCATTTTAACCTATTTGAAAATTTTGAATATACATAATATATATTGATTATTACTAAACATGTTTTATAAATAGACATACATACATTTAAAGTTTCATAAAACTCACATTATCGTTTAGGGTAGGTTGAGTATTATTGAATGGATGTCATTACAGGTACAAATAACATAGCCCAATCATTTTCCCATGACTAAAAGAAAATACATATATAGCCACGAAAATTTGTAAAACGTAGCCAAAAGTCATGGGTATTTGTAGTCATGGTTTTATTATTTTGTGTGACAAGAAGATAATCAGTAGCCACGGTTTATCGTATAAAGCGTGACAATATGTGATGATTTTGTCACAGTTAATATGAAATGTGTGTAGCTATTAATATAATTAAAACCATGATTAAAATAATTTATTGTCACTAAAAGCTAACCAATATGTCTTGAATTAGCCATTGTTTATTATGTATGTGACCAAGAAGATACATGTAGCCACGGTTCTAAAAATTAAGTGTGACTATATGTCATGAATTTGGTCATGGTTTTAATATTTAATGAGATACTTTTAACAAAATCATTATTGCCCTAGTGGTTGGTCCATTCCTTATCAAAGATGAGGTCTCAAGTTCGAGTCTTGGTCACGTTAAAACAAATATACATGATTATAGAGCAATCATCGGCTACATTAAAAACAAATTATGTGGCTATAAGTAGTTTATTGCCATGTTTTTTTATAGATTGTGTGACCAAAAAATAACTAAATGCCACGTTTTATGTGAGTTTGTGTGGCGAAAAGTACGTTATGGCCACAATTATAGGTAAAATGCTCTAATATCATAAAAATTGGATATGCCTATAGCTACGGTTTTTAAACTATGGCTATGGTTTTTCATTTGATATAGTGACACATTTTAAGCGTGACCAAAAGGGTATCAATGGTCACGCAAAAATAGGCTACGGTTTGATAAAAATGAAAAACTGTGACTAAAGGCCTATGGCCACGGTTTTTAACCGTGGCAAATGTAAGTTTTTGTACTAGTGTATACATTACTTAGGGGCTGTTTACTAACGACTTAATGGGATTAATGGAATTTTCAGCTTAATCGCACAGAAACTCTATGGTGTTTACTAATGACTTAATGGGACAGATGGGTGCTTTTTCGCTCAGCCAGGAAAGTAGACTTGTCCCCATTAAGCCATTTTATTGACCAAAATACCCCCATTTGTTATAAGAAAGAGTTTTAAAAAGATCAGCTCATATCCTCTTCACTTTGCCAAACCCTAGCCGCATCTTGCTCCAACTCCATTCTGTCGCCGCCCCAAACCCATTTGCTCGCCGGCCATCTGCGTCGCCGGCCACCAGCGTCGTTCTCGGCCACCGGCGCATGATGCTGATGAAGAAGACCAGTTAGATTTTGAGTTATTTTTAAATTTCTTTTGGTTCTTGCTTGATTTCTATAACATTCGGCCGTATGTATATAAAAGAAATGGAGATACTAGTTGTAGATATTGGAGGTTGTTGAGAAAAGAAAAAGATGAAGCTATTGGGTTTCTTTGCTAATGGGTTTCTTTAATTTGAAAAAGAAAAATGTATACTTTGACATAGGACTGTTGTTGCTGTTGTTGTAGAATTGGAATAAAAAAGAGCTTTTTGAATCTCTCTTGCCATATGTTGTTAATCATAGGGTTTTTTAATTAAAATATAAATAATAATAACTTGATTCTTCATTATAATAGTTGAGATTTTAGTAGAGATTTTTACTTGAGATAATAGTTAAGATTTTGTTGGAATACATCATTTGTGTTTCAAATGTATAAAACAACTTATAATTCATAGTCGGGGGCAAATTAGTCATTTCTAACATTCAGACGGTTGATTCAGATAAAAAGGTAAACACCAACACTGATTTATACAGACAGACAAATTTATCCACACAGACAAATTTATCCATACAGACAGACAGACAAGATTTGGTAAACAACCCCTTATACTTCATGACTTATCGTAAGTCAGCTTATGGTCCATCCAAAGTCCAAACGAGCCAAGTAGAGTAGTAGGCTAATCGAGTAGGGCTAAAGAAATTAATACTAGGCTCGAGCTCGATTAACTTTCTCAATAATGTAGGGCTCAAGCTCGAGCTCAAAGCTCGTTTACGGGTTCAAAGTTCAAACTTGCGATCGGTTACCTCGTTTGTCGGATTGAGCTCGATAATTTTTATATTTTATTATATAAGTAATAAATTTATGAGCATGTTTAACTCGAAAAAATGTATGTTCGGCTCGACGCAAAAAATTGAATTGAGTTTTCAAACGAGTCGAGTCAAACATTAGTGTTAAAAGCTCGACTCGTTAAGTTATATGAGTTAAATTTTATGTTCGAGATCGAATCAAGCTCAAGATACACAAACTCAAGTTGTTTGTTAAAAGCTCAACTCACTTGCACCTTTAGGCCATGCGTACCCATGGTTGGGTCGGGCGGGTTGATGCCCAGCGGCTTCAACAACTTTGATCGGTTTATGCTACATGGCCGGCGGGTTGGGCAGCAGTCGGCTTCAAGCGGTGTGACACACTACTGTGTGGTGTGTTAAATGAGAGGGTTGGAAGGGTTCAGGTACTAATCAGAAACGGTTCCAAATGGTTAATTGTGAGGTTGGGGAAAAGCTGATGTGGCTAGTGGGTTGGGAGGACTTAGGATCAGGTGAGACCAAGCTGTTACCGTGAGACCGGGTGAGACCAATACCTAACGTATGAAACTTCACAAAAAAAACACCGTGAATGTACATAAAACTCGAATACGCAGACCTAAAATTCACTTTCGATGCAAAAAAATATCGAAAACAAGCTAAAAAACGAAACCTTCACAGCTCAAGTTCTGTGAAGGTTACATATATATAATGCGAACCTTCACAAAAAAAAACTGCTGTGAAGGTTTCGTTTTTTAACCTTTTTTTTGAAAAAAAAAATTCGATAGTGTTTTTTAGTATGTTTTAACGATGAATGTTCAATTTTTTTACCTTCACAAATGTTTTTATGTGAAGTTTCAAGTAAAATATGTTGGTCTCACCAAAAAGGCTTGGTCTCACCAGAACTTAACCTGGGTTGGGAGGTTTAGTTCCTATATGTTTAATTATAGGATAAGTAGAAGTACTAATTTAAAATTTTGTTTAGGCCTAGAAATGGTCAAAAAACTAGTACCGTGAAGGAGAGCATCGCTTTAAACCACCCCTTTCACGACTGCGCCACCACACGGGTTTCCTTTTCCGAACAACCACCAAACACCGCCACGTGTTCTCCACTTTCCGGTAGCGCGTCATCGCCACGCGCAATCCTTCCTTCTTTTCCTACCACTAACACTAATCATCATCACTATCTTTTTATTTTTATTTTTATTTTTTATATATCATTTCTTCCATAACTGGCCTTCAAAATATCTCCAATTTACGTTTCTCCTTTCTTATGGTTGTGACTTGTGGTGGTGGAGTACATGTAGATTTCAAAATTTCAAAGCGCTTCGTTTTCATCTTCTTCTTCCGAAGCTTCTCGATCTGTTTGTTATACAACAATGGTGGAGCCGCTGAGTGTGGAAGGAGATCACGGCGGTGAAGAGGAGGAGCTGTTGCTTCTGAAGGATGTCAAAATCACCGGCGGCGGCCATTGCGATGGCTCATGGAGGTTGAACTTCGATGGATTTCAGTTTTCTTCTGATCATAATAACAAGGAGAAGCCTCCTCGACGACTCCATGACTGTCTAGGTGTATCAGGTGAACATAAACAAACCGATTTTGATTATTTTACATTTTATATAGTTTTTGATCGAAAACGGTGATGATTGCTGACGAAACCTATTTGTTTGGAGCTCTCTGTCGTTTGTGCATTATTTTTGTTATCAATTCGTCTCTTGCACGTTTATTTGTCGCCTTCTGGCTTTCGTATTGTGTTTAAATCTGTATATTTGGCTTTATTACCATTGGTTTTGTAATGAATATTAGATACAATTAGATGAAGCTCTCATGTTGTGCTGTAATTTGTGGCAATCAGTTTGTTTCTGTGTTTGAGATTGGATTTATAAAAAATGGCTATGTAAGTGTATGGGAACTTTGAGTACTGGTGTCTGGATTATTCTGGAAGCTCCAAAAATAATAGGACACGGGCGCATTTAGATGTACATGATGTGTGTATCTAGAGCTAAAATGAATAAAATATGATAAACTTAGAGTATGTTTGGATCTGTGCTTTGAAATGGTTGATGGATAATCAAGAATGAGATAATTGGTTGTAATAGAAGAGGGCCTTAGAAGATAGTTATGCTGTTTGAAGTTATAATTTGGCAGATTCTTTTTGTTTAAGGAGCTAATAATAAGATGAAATGACCAACAAGAATATGTTTGTGAAAACAGGATTTTCGTTTTACCCTTTGTATTTAGGTTTTTTGTGGTTGGTATGAAACTAATTATCTAAAATGGATATGATCCATAAAGAATCTGATGGTCAGAAAAGTAATTTGTTTATGCAAACATTAAAGCTGATTATTATAACTTCAACTCATGATAGTGAAGTAATCAGTTCCAAAATTCACATCCAAACTCACTTATGTTCCATATTTTAAATATATAAGATATTAACACATCACAATATGTCAATATATAGCTTTTTTTTTTTTTTAAAATTATACTGTAATTTTTACTTGCTATACCCATCTTAATCCAAGCTATCAGAAAATTACTTTTGCTTCTGAAGTAATACATCCAGTTTGCAGATTGTGAATTTTGAGTTCTTATTCTTGTAAAAGTGTGAACAAAGTAGCCTATCCTGATTATGCTATCCTTGCACATTTGTGGTCAATAATTTGGGGATATGATGCATGCCGTGTGCACCTTGCTGTATCCCCAAAAACCTGCACCTCCAAAGCACCCAATGCGAGGGTTTGGCATGGGAAGAAGCACCCCTGCATTGTGACTGTGGATTAACACCTTGTGGTATTTATGTTAATTATTTACATGTTGTAATGGTTGGATATAAAGAAATTCATGTTAATGATGGAGTTGTGCATTTTGATCTGTTACAATATTTTGAAGAGGTGAAGGAGACAGCAGCATTTGATTGTGGGATTAAAAATTTGAAACCATTCAAGTTAAATGCCTGATGGATGATTTATTATAGGTTTTTGTTGGTCAACCTGTTTAGGCAGCATAGGAACTATGGCAAGTTTAAGAGCTTCAAATCCAACATATGAAGATAGATCCTTGAGTCAAATTATTTGATATCGGACATGTATGTCACACCATCTCAGTTTTCACCATGACAACTTCAAAGATCTGGATATAGTTGTACAATATCCTTCCTTTTACATTTTAACATATTCTACTCTTACAAGTGATTCTAGATTTGCAGCTGAATATATGGGCAGTAACTACATTTTTTTGAATATGTAACTACATTTTTTTTAGTTTATGGTGTTGCTATGTGGTATGATGTGGAAGTTAGTTTAATTGCTTATCAACAAGTCTTGGAACTACTTAGCTATACATTATACGTATATAATAGTACTTCTAAGAATAACTTTTGATTATTTTTTGAGCACATCATTTATCTTGTTTCTGTCATCCATCCATGTGTCTGCGTTGTGCTCCATAGAATCCATTAATTGAGGCTCTACAGTCTGCATTCAGTCTTTGTGTATCTGTGTTGCGTCACTTGTGTCCATCCAAGTAGACACTGGCTGGTTGCATTTAGGCATTGTTTGGTAAAAATAAGCTAGCTTATAAGTCAGGTACATGTTTGGATGGACCACAAGCTAGCTTATAAGTTAGCTTTTTGAAAAGCTTCTCTCACTAGCGTTTTGGTGACTTATGGGACTTATGAGACTTTTTATTTCTTTTATTCCAAATACACCCTTCTACTTTTTACATTACCAATTTTTAAACATACCATTTTTGTCATTTTACAGTCATAAGCTGCCTTATCAGCTAGTTTTTGCCAAACGCATCTTATTCATCAGCTAGCTTATCAGTCATCAGCTACCTTATCAGTCATAAGCTAGCTTATCAGCTAGTTTGCCAAACATAGCCTTAACTGATTTACTTCAATTTTATCAGGCCCAGAAGACATTGTGGCAGAGTATTACCAGCAGCAGGTAGAGATGCTGGAGGGATTTACTCAGATGGACGCCTTAGCAGAACGTGGCTTTCTACCTCGTATGTCTGCGGTATGTACGTCCATTTCAAACACTCAATATTCTGAGCACGATGAAGAAAATCAAACTAAATGACCTGAGACCCCGAACTGAAAAGCTGATTGTTTGACTTGCAGGAAGAGAAGGAAAGTTTGGCACGAAGGGAGACACTTGCCATTAGAATATCGAATGTTGCAAACATGTTTCTTTTTGCTGCAAAAGTTTATGCGTCCGTTAGGAGCGGTTCATTGGCCATAATAGCTTCCACGTTAGATTCACTTCTTGATCTTCTATCTGGATTTATCCTTTGGTTTACAGCTTTCTCCATGCAGATTCCAAACCCTTATCAATATCCAATCGGAAAGAGACGAATGCAACCTTTGGTTAGTCAGTCTGCAGTTAATCACATGATGCATTTGCCACTGTTTTCACATGCAATAATATGTGGCCAATTGCACTGCCCTAGTTATAGACAATATATGTACTCAAATGCCTTCATCTGCTGTATCATCAGTCATCAGATAGTCTTCTTGTAAAATTAATTTTTTTAGATATGACTTGTATGTGATGAAGAGTAGTAGAGATTCCTGTAATCACTATGTTATGACCATATTCCTATTGATCAAGTTGATTAAATCTGATACACATGCATAATTTTTTGTCCTTTAGTAGCATCTTAAGTGCTTTCTAGTCAATCTTCTCTAGTGTGTTGCCTTCTATGGCAATGGATAATCACCTGTCATAGTTGGTCATGGCTAATCTAGAACTGTCATTGGTTATCTGAAATTCCGAATTCATGTATAAACCTGATTTTGAAGGAAATGTAGCATTGTGATCTATTTGACGAGTTGCCCCTGTCAAAGAACCAACTTCTGTTATGCTGTTAGGATTTTAATTAGTTGACGTTTGAAAGTACTTTAATTACATAAGGGCGATACATGGTTCCTGAATCCTTAATCAGCAGCTGGGAATAGAAGTTCCTCTATGGCTTATGCTTTAGTTTTTCTATGCTGCATTTGGTTGCCTACTTATGCAGTAAAGTTTATTTAGTAACTGAGCGTACATGCTATGTTTATGAATTTTCTTTTATTTTTGCCATTTGCGAGCACATGAAATGGTGCTATAAATTGTTGCCCTAACATTTAGATCTTACCATATATGATATGATTTGCAGGGAATACTTGTCTTTGCCTCAGTCATGGCCACTCTTGGACTGCAGATCATTTTGGAGTCCATACGCACATTAGCATCCAATGTGAGCAAACAAATTACTAAGAATAGTTCATATTACTGGATTTTTCAACATGTGCTTTTTTATTGCTTTAGACTTAAAATTATTCATGATACTTTCCAGGAGAACGCGTTTAACTTGACCAAGGAACAAGAGATGTGGGTTGTTGGCATTATGCTTTCTGTGACGATGGTGAAACTTGTGCTGTGTATATATTGTCGTTCTTTCACCAATGAGATTGTCAAAGCTTATGCTCAAGATCACTTTTTTGATGTCGTGACCAATCTCATTGGCCTAATAGCTGTACTGCTTGCTAATTATATCAGCGACTGGATGGATCCTGTTGGAGCTATAATTGTGAGTTCTTTTCACTCCTTCAACATCTCCTTATATGCACCTTGGTTTTTTTTTTACATTAATATGCTAGAAATTGCATGCAGTAACATAGTATTTCACTTGTTTAAAGGGGTTGGGATATTAGGAGTTATGTTCACCAGTAGTGCTTCGACTTTCACACACTTTTTTGGTCTTCACAAAAACAACTGTTCTACTCATTAGGTGGAGGGAAATATATGCATTGTTGCACTTATTTTCCAGCACAGAGGTCTTTTGATAAACCTGTTAAAGAAAAATGGTACGAGGGGAACTATTTTCATATCCTTTCTTGGTGGTGCACTTTTTTAAATCCTCTTGTAAACATTCCATTTATAAGATACACAATGAGATTGGATTCATCCAGTGAACGATGAAAGTCAAGGGTGTCAAATTCATGAGCACTCGACTGTTTGGTTTTATATAATATAATAGTCCATTCCACCATAAGCCCAAATTTTCGTTCCTGATTAGATTGGAGGGAATAAAAACTCATTCCCATTTTCATTTCCTGTCATTTTTTATTTTCATTTCTCTGACTGAACCAAACACGTAGGATCTGGTGGTAGGATGTACATAGACTTTGCCTCGATCTCAAGGGATAGAGAGGTTTTTCAGACCTTAGAGTTCAGTTAAGTGAGAGCGTGTGCAAAGAAACAAAGAGTACCATAAACAAAAACAAAAAAATGGCAATCTGGAATAGATACGAGGGAAGTAGGTTAAAAAAGGAAACACAACGCACAATACTAACAGCTACCTTTATATGCAAAAAAAGGTAAGATCGGTGTACACCAAAAAAAAAATCACACAAGTAGTAGGGATCTTTACATGAGCTACTTTGGTGTTGTAACAGCTGGCTCTCTACACCATCCGAACATGGTCTCTAACGGTGCTGGAGAATGTGAACTCCCTTGTGGGGAAATCAGCAGCACCCGAGTTCCTACAAAAACTTACGTACCTGTGTTGGAACCACCACAAGGCCATCAGGCACATCGACACTGTAAGAGCATATACATTTGGGTCTCATTACTTTGTGGAGGTGGATATTGTCCTACCCTCTACAATGCCTTTACAAATAGCTCATGATATCGGGGAATCCCTGCAAGAAAAGCTCGAACTGTTGCCTGAAATCGAGCGAGCTTTTGTTCATCTTGACTATGAGTATTCTCACAAACCTGAACATGCACATGCACATCTCTAAGAATCCATGTTCGTTTCTTTCATGTAGCTTCTTCTTCCTACTGTTGTTGGTTGTTTTAGGTTATGATAATATATATATATATATATATATATGTTGAGAATGGTACGTATCTGTATTCGATGTTTCTTGTTTTGTGGAGCTAAAGATGTACATGATATGTATCTGTTATCAAATTTCTTTATGATGAATGCAAGGATCGATCATCAGATGGTAGCCTTTAACTTGAGATGGATAGGAAACAGGACGGCCTTCCACTTTTTGTTCAAACGGTGGCACCATTTCACTATAAGATATATATGAAGATACTTTTTACAAGATCAATATTGGTCTTGTGGTTTGTTCATTAGAAACGACTAAAAGTCATCCCTACCATATAAGTGTTTGGTAAACTACTACCCTCTTAAAATGAACATGGAAATGATTAAAATTTTAACTCAGTAGGAATAATATCAAGGAGTAAGAGTCTTGCTAAATAAGTGAAGTAGAAAACTCTAGTATGGTTTGTGTTTATCGGGTAAAAGATGTTTATAGATAATATATTTTAATGGTCGAGAATGTTAGCAGATAATGTAAGTAAAGGTAGTGTTTTTATGAGCAAGCGTTTCGCATACTGCTCTAAGATATTTTGTCTTTTTTTTTTTTTTTTTTCCATAAACCAATTACCATTTTAGGCTATGTTTGGCAAAAGTAAGCTAGCTTAGAACATCTCTAACAGCTTCTCTAAAATAGAGAAAATTGAGTTTTTGTTCTATAAAATGCTTCAACAGCTTCTCTATAAGATTTTCTAAAATAGAAAAAATTTCAAAAATCTTCAAGTTTAGAAATTCTCTATAATTTATTTAATGTGTGGAGAGAGAAATCACTTTTCTATTTATTTCCACCAATGAGATTGCTTTATTATTATTTTATGTAAAATTGTTTTAAAAAAAGTCTATTGGGATAATAAATTTATAGAATATTTTAATAATATAATAAAAATTGAAGAGAAACTATAGAAAAGCTGTTGGAGATGCTTTTATAAGCTAGTCCATCCAAACATGTATCATAAGCTAACTTTTTGAAAAGCTACTTTGAGTAGCTTTTCAGGAGCTTTTTGTAGCCTTTTCCAATTATACTCTTACTAATCTTAATTATTAAATTTAAAGATACCATTTTTGATCATTTTACATATTCATAAGCGATTTTTTTTTTGTCAAACATAGTTTATCAGCTACCATCTAGCTTATCAACTAGTTTATCAAACATAGCCTTAGTGTATCAGGTATGAAATTTATTGGGTTTTTAATTTCCATTGGGTTTTGAAGATTGATTTCGTTTTCAAGAAGCATAATTTCTTGGCTTCGTGAATAGAAAGCGACTGAGATCGTTTTATAAATTAAATATAGTTCTTTTAATAAAAAAAGGTAGAATATCTTACCCAACTTATAACATTTCTGTGCATGGCATTCTTAATGATTTTTTAAAACTCACTTTTTCTTTAAAATATTAGTTCTATCTTACCCACCTTGGGGTTGACTTGGGTTTGCGTTGGTAGCTCCCCTTAAGTCCTTTCACTTAGCAATTGCAAGATACGACCAACCTGCATTTCCAAATTCTGGATAGTACTTTGATGGTTACGTAAGTATGAACTTACCTCATCATTGATCTTCTTTTGATTGTCCATGAATTGGATAAGTCGGTCCTCGATAGAAACGCGCGGCTCTCCATCCGTTCGTTGATTTTATTGGTTTGGTGCAAAGAATCCGGGAGGTCTCGGAATGAAGTTACGGTTGTTGTTCCACCTCCCTTGGTAATCGCCTCGGTTGAGGTAGTGTACCTCCTCGGGTGTCATCATTGGACGGTTCGGGTAATCTTTAGTTAAATGCGGCCCTTTGCACTCCTCGCATCCAACCTGCAAAGCATGAACAGATTTAATCAGTTCTTCAATTTTACGTTCAAACTTTACCTGTTGGTTTTTCATTGTGGCTAGTTCATCGGATGGGTCGAAGTCGGTTGAGATTTTCCCGGCCATTCTCAGAATTTGCAAGCGCTTGTCCGTCCTCCAATCTATGTTGTGAATCAGCATGTCCTTGAGAAGCTTATACCCTTCCGTGGGCGTTTTGTACATGAATACACCTTCGGTGGATGAATCTAATGTAGCTCGAGAAGAATAACCAAGCCCACTATAGAAAGTTTGGACTTGCTCACTCTTACTTAACCTGTGACTCGGGCATGAATTTAGAAGGTGTTTGAATCGCTCCCACGCTTCGGATATTGTCTCCCCGTCATCTTGTCTAAAGGATCGGATCTCAGCTCGTAGCTTATCAATTTTGGATGGTGGGAAAAATCGAAAGGAACTTTGAACGAAGTCCTTCCCAAGTGGTGATTAAAATCGGTTCCAAGGATCGTAACCAAGCTTTTGCTTCTCCGGTGAGTGTAAGAGGAAAAACTCGAAGACGAATCGCATCATCTCGGCCTTCCTCAGTTTTGAACAGATCACAAATGTCCACGAAGTTTTAACCTCTAAAGACTAAGCACTGTTACCACACTTACAAGCAAGCGTACCTGATCGTGAGTAATATAGTGTAGGAAAGTCCAGGTATCGTATTTACCACTGGGAACGGTCAAGTTATTTAGACTGGTAATCTTAACTAGTTTGATTAATCTAAAGCTATGGGGGGTTTTATGAAAACGGTTTGAATAATTAAAAGACAACTAATTAATTAACTAAGAAACAAAAGACAACTAGAAAAACACAAAGAAATTAATTTAAACTTTATAAGAGGAAAACAGTTGTACTTATCATGGTATAACGACTCCCCAAGTGGATGATTTAAATTAGCCAAAGGTATGGTTGTATTTGTTGTTGTAGGAATTTAAGTCTGAGACACCCTAGCATGCGGTCATTACGGTTGTCAACTAAGAATGGTCCTCCTAGTCCCAATACATAGACTGATTGTCAGATAGTCTAGTACCAGTCACCTGATTCTATCACTATTGCACGGAATTCTACTATCTGGCTGCTCTCGGTCCAAGCTACCACCTAACACAACTCTCCGGGTTTATGAAGGGAAGGTCAAGAAAGGTTGATTAACCTATCGGAGTCTATCTATCTTGGTCAAACATATACACCCAACCAACGAATTCAAATATCCAAACAATACGAATCAAATCGGAACCGTAAAATCACACTCAACAAACCAATAACAAACCAATAAACATTAAATCACAAAAATATCATCCACAAGGTTCATCTACCACAATAAGTACCACAAAGAAAACTACTCACTAATCATTACTAAAACAGCAAAAACAAAAGTAGAGACAGACATTATACCGACCGTACAATGATAGATGATCTAGAATCAAATTGGTAGCGTATCGGCACAACTCTCTCTCTCTCCCTCTCTCTCACTCAAGCTAAACTGACTAATAATAATATAAGAATATGAAGCAAGGTTGTAGCTTGATAATTGAAGATGATTTCTTGACTAAAGGAGGAGATCTGTATTTAAAAGGCAGTTCGGGGCTCGTTTCGCGATCGCGAGGCTGCGGTCTCGCGGCGCGGGACACTTAACCAAACCCTAGGTTTCCCAACTTTTCGAACTTCGCGACGCCAAACTTTAAAACTCGCGGACGCGAAATTGCTACTGAGTTGAGTTTGTCCAAATTTCACGCTTTTTCGCCTTTTGGTAGGCATAAACCTAGACAGAGCCACAATACACGCGTGTATTCAACAGTGGGTTGCGAACAGGCCACAGTGGGTAGTGCAACTACACACCGGTCACAAGTGATTGTTACTTTATCAAGAATTATTGCAGTGGGATCTAACACGTGTAATTCACAGTGGCTTGCAAACAGGCCACAATGGGCAGTACAAGTATACACTGGTCACTGTGATCGTCACTTCTAAGTAATAGTTGGTAAGATACCAGATATCGTATTCCACAGGGACTGGAACAATCAAGACAATACGGTTCTCATGTGCTCCTTTTTACTTGTTTCGAAAAGAGAGGAAGAAATAAGTTGGTTTGGTTTTGTGAAATGCTTTAAATGACAAAGTTAATTAAAAGTGATTTTCTAAGGTTTAAAAGATAGGGACGTAGGAATATTTTTCCCCGGACTTTATAAGAAATACTTGACCTAGTTGGTGATCATAGTGCTGTGGGACAGTGGACACTCTCTGTTCACGAAAGACCCGGTCCTATCTCACACTCACACTTTCTAGTAGAATTTTACGTTTTAAAAAATCAATTATTAAGTTAGTGGCCACCCCCCGGCGAACCCTCTCGGATTTCATAGGCTTGTGCTTAAGCAATTGCTCTAAGTGGCCTCGGTAGACACACTAGGTAGCTTGCTCGCTCCTGTTGGTGGGGGGTGTCCACTGTACTGACCCAACTCTCGTTAGTGTCATAAGAACTCTCTCGAATCCCCTACTATCATTCAAGCTCGTGTCACGACGCCCTACCCATCTCTGAGTTAAGACTAGACGTTAGACACATTCAAGTGATCAACTCGTTTGCATCATTGGGTCATTTTCGAACTTTAAATGAACAAAATAATTTAAGTTTAAAAAGACGAAAACTATTCAAGCATTGTTTATAAACTCCGGGTACTTTTTCTTCCTCCATCCCTAAATACTTACTAGTGCATAATTAATATAGTAAGAAAAACTAAGGTAAGAAAGTTGAGAAAAGTTATACTTAAAAGATTACGAAATTTAATTAAAAGCTACAGTGCCGGCAAGAGTGGGCACTATAGTTCCAGTAGCTGAAAATACAAACTTCGAAAATAAAATTTAAAACTACTTGCTGAATTAAAAATTACTTCTAGGCTGGAACATAAAAGCTAAACTAAGATAGATTACTAAAACTACTCCTACCTTACAAGAGAAAATAAAAACTAGACTAATATGAGAGAAAAGCTAAACTAAGTTGAAGTTGTGGTGTGTTTTCCTTCATCCATCCATCCATTTTATACTAGTAAAAAGCCTTCAAGATGCTTCACATGATGGTACTAAGAGATGCTTCACATGATAGCTCTAAAAGATGCTTCACATGATGGCATAAGATGCCTTAATATTATCCTTTGGGTAATAAAAAGGAATAAGTTCCTTTACCCATTGGATAATAAAAGGGAATCAATAGTACAATGCATCACTTCTCTCTTTTGTTACCTTTTCTCCATTGATATCATTTCCTTCTTTCCTCATGTGATTTTCTAGCAAGCATGAGTTGGTCCTTGCACTAAGATGCCCCACAAGTTGTCCTTTTTCTTGAAATTCCGAATTTGCCCTCGTCAGCGCCTTCAGTGGGCACTCCCGAAGCTGCTGCACACGATTTTCTACAAAAAGTCTCCAAAAATACGTAATAAACTTCTAAAATACTAAAACTCACTTATAAAGCTCAGAACATTATTTTTAGCTAAAAGACGGGGTAAAGACGCAAAATGGCTATTTTAAGTATAAAAAATATATAAAAAGAAATATAAATAACTATAAAACTTTATAGTTATCACCTTTTTTTGTACTTTTCCGTTCCACGGCCTCCAAAACCTATAAAAGTGATAATCAGCCCACAATGTAAGTAATTAGATCAGAAATGGGATAAAATCAGACATTTAAGTACGACCAAAACATGTATAATTTTGGTGTTATCAGATACCTTTTCATCTTCAAAGATAATATGTTCATGTCTGTTCAAATCTAATTTTCCAAAAGCACCATTTTTCTTCTCTATCTTTTCTCTTTTGTTCAGATCTTTTGTTGTCCAAAATTTTATCGCCGGAGCTCTTTTCAACATGTTATGTTCAACAGACTTTGTTGAAAAAACATACAGAAGCTGCAAATTTTGTGAAAATGTAAGAAACAAAATTAAATATCCAATTTTGCATAAAAAAATTTATAAAAAGTAAATACGTACTGTCAGAAACGTTATCGGCCCTGAATAGAAGTCTGTCTCAGTATATTCATTCCAAACAGACCTTGTTGATCTTGCACAATCGATGATATATTTGCACCAATTTATTTTTTCAAATTCCAAACCTTTCCCAAGATGCTTAATTAAACAAGTGTTTATTGTGCCCATCTTCATCGTCTCCCCCATTGAATTCGTAAACAGTATAATGAAATTCAGCTTGAAGTTGATGTCAACAGAATTTGAATCCATAATCTTCTGTAACAAATGCTTTCCTCTGATATGTGATTCTTCTCCAAATTGAGCTTTCCAATCATCTACCTTTTCTTTCCATTCATCATCCGTCTTAAGACTAAACAGATCAATTCCTTCATCTTTCAATCCAAGTATTTCATGTACAGACTGTGTCGTCACTTCTATAGGTCCTTTTGATGTTCTAATTACCATATTTGTACTATCAAAATTGTAGACTACTGCATATGACAAGTTTGAAGGTATGGTTTCTATTTTCATATGTAGCATGCTACCCAAACCAACTTATTTTACCCACCTTTTTTGGATCACCTTCAGTTTTGACTTAGCTATTAAGAAGTTCTTAGGTGAAGTTCTAATAGACAGAGAGTTAAACTTCTTAACAGCTGATCTTTTTTTCCGTTTTTTCTTTTCCTTTGGTTCTTTCGATGTGCTTGATTCTCCAGCTTTTGAAAAAGCTTTGTGTTTCTCTTCTTCCATCTTGTTCTTTTTTGAGAAACTATATCACTTTTTTTTCTCTTTCAATATAGTTACATAACGAGTGGAGGAGGAATATTCCCTTGGTCTCACTTTACAGAACAAGGAGCTACCGAGAATTGTACTCTCTATCAGCGTTTTTAGGAGCAAGTTGTTGAGCATCTGTGGAGAGTCGATCTAGAAAAGTGCAGCTTTAGTAGTGTTGATAGGGAAGCAGGAGGTATGGTGTTCATACAATCATACCTAGACCAAAGTAGTTAAGAAGGATTTAATTCCGTATTTTGATTAGTTTTACTGAGACATTGAGAACATTATTAGTCATAGGATAACAGCAAGGTGGTTGAAATGGTTCCAAACTTCATGAATCTTGTCTATTCGGCAAAATGCCCAACCCAAAAATCAGCATGTAGTCATGGTGTAGCAAAAATGCGAAAGGTTGAGATCGATTTGTGGCGATACACTTAAGGGAGCGTTCGGTTCGCATAATGGAATTTAATGGAATTGGAATCCATCGAAGGAATTTGACTTTGGAGGAATTGGAATGGAATTTGATGAAATTTGACCACGTGTTGGTAGGAATTCAATTCTTTCACTTAAATCAAGGAATGATGAATTCCCTAAATTGTAGAATTCAATGGAATTCAAAGGATTCCATCAAGTTCATTCCACAAACCAAACATCACTAAGGAATTTGGTCAAAGGAATTTGTCATTCCAATTCCAATTCCCCAAATACTTTCTAATCTAGGGTTTTCAAACTTAAAAATCCTCAAGTTTTTAATTCGTTTAATCGTTTTTTTGTTTGTTCTCTATGGCTATTGACCAGCGTAAGCTACTGCTCACTCTCGTTTCCGCTACATCATTACATAATCCTAGTCAATCTGGCAGGAAGAAGATGTCCTTATATGTTGCTGTATACATTGATGGATGCAAAGAAAAATCTTATTCTCCGGTCACAATCGCAAGAGAGGTAGCTCGCTGGAATTTCCTGATGATGGTGGATGTGACTATGGGACAACAGGAGGTGTTAGTCCTGGAAATAAAGAAGGTTGGAGTACTTTTTAAGTCAACGATTGGAAAAGTTATGATTGAGATAGACTGTTTAATGGCGGATGACTACGGAGGCTGGGTGGATCAATCTGTTTGTTGATTTTTATTTCTAAGGCTTATTCACAGAATTTTATCTAACTTCAAATATACAAATAACAAATTATAAAACGCAAATAAAATGGTGTTTATAGCTAAACATTATTGATAACAAAAACTGTAATGAAACCCTAAATATTATAAATATGAATGTTTAGCTTTTAAAAATTTACTTGGCAACGATGATATAGATTCTGGAGCATCATTGAGTTGATTATTGTTTGATTCAGACATTATCACTAAACGGATTTCAGAAATGAGATACTTTTCTCTTATGCTTGGGAGAAATGTTTTGTAATTTGAAATTTCTTTTTGCATCTGTTTTAAAAACAGAGTAATGATGAAGCTTAATCTCTTAAATGAAAAGTTTTCTTTTTTCTTATAACCCTACGCGCCCAAAAAAATTTAATACATATACAGAGATTACAAATAAATTACAAAAATGCCATAGTGCATTTTATAAAAAATAATAATAAAAAATCTTAATCATAACAAATTATTTATTTAATTTAAGTCATTTTATATAATTATTAAAGTTATACCAAAAAATTTGGTACTCATTACTGTGGGTTCCAAAACAATCAATCAATCAAGAACACTAGATATCTGTGATGTACATGCTAAGTACAAAAATCTAGATAGATTGCATTCCATTCGATGGTGAGAGAAGCAAGAAGTACAAATGATGAAAGTACCTACTATTTATACTAACTCTAAAAGGGCTAAAAAGGCTTTAAACACTTGGGCCTTTAATGATGGGCCTTTAATTACAAATTACATAAAAGGAACTAAGTTTAGAGAAATTACAAATTGACACAACTAACAAATATTTCTAACAATTTCCCCCTTTGTGTCAATTTCTTCGCTTCTGATGATGACTTGATGACTTCTTCTTTGACGCTTCAGTCTCTTTGGGCTTTTTTGACGATTCTTCTCTTCTTCGTGATGATGGTGGCGGTGGTCTCTCCTCAAGCCTTTTGACCGGTCCCTCTATCTTCCGAAGACCACAATAAGATTCGAGGCGTCGTAGAATGATGCGATGTTCTAAACGATGCTCGATGATCTGGAAAACCTCGTCTATCTGGATGGAGGGATTTATCCAGTGCTTGGTTTTCAACACCTCAAGCTCAAGCCTCTTCTTTTCGGTAGCCAACCCTTTGTTGATGATGTGGAGCGTCCCATCACTGTACTTGTGGACCTCATCGCATCGCATAAACTTCTTCTCTTCCTTCTGATTCTGGTACACTACCCCAAGAGCCAGTTTCTCGAGGACTTTGTAGAGAGGATAACGATCGATGTTTGGAAGGTCTTGATTCGGTGGAGAAAGGTTGATCGTGCTATAATGACTCTCTAACCCGATCTGAAAGTCATGAATCTCTGAGTTCCTCCGGTTCCTCTCGATAAAGCGCTTAACAGCTTCTAGTCCTTTGTATGTCTCCTGAGGTCGGGTTGTAAGCGTCTTTAAGCCAGTGTATAACATGTCTATGTCATCAATATGCACATTATTGAAATCAGCTTCGGTGAATGTGAACTTCCCGTTTTTCTTTCGGATGACAGAAAAGACTGAGAACCATAAGCCCTGGAAGCATACGGATGAAACCTCACTGAGTCGAATGATCGGGTTATCATAGAAGAACACATCTGCCTTGGGTTTGGCTTGGGTATCCATCCAGTAGAGATACTTGGTCTGCTTTTGTGGTGGCAGATTGGTGATGTCGTAGTACTTCTCCAGAGACAAGTTCTCCACCTTTTTGGTGAAGATGGATCTATGAATATCCTCAAGATAACTGCCACGCTTTCTCTCTCTATCCCACTTGACTGATTTCAGTGGCTCCACATACTTTCTGCGATTTGAAGGCGCACCAATCTCCCTTGTATAGATCACCTTGGGAGGTGATACCGATGGCTGTCTCCATTGACCATGAATCGGTCGTTGAGGGCCATGAGTCACAGGGTTGTTCGCAGCACGGCATATGTTGGTACGAGGAGCTTTGACTGGTGGAGAGGGAGTGCGAGAAGATGAATCATCCTGAACTGGAGATGGAGAGCGAGGCAGCACCCTTAGTTGAGGACCTCTATAAGTAGGAGACGGCGTAAGAGGAAGAGGAGACCGATGTGGTGAAGGCGTGTCATATGTAGACGAATGATGAGGAGACATAGGTGGTGAAGAAGAATCAGAACTGTACATCTCCATACTCGGAAGCGACTGATATGGTACCAGAAGAGGTGAGTCAGAACTATAGCTCTCCATGCATGAATCATAATCATCTGAAGGAACATCATCTGAAGCGGTTACGTGGTCAGGGTGAGAGATTTCCGGGTTGACAAGAATGACAATCTCTCGACCCTCCGCTAAATCTGCCGACGGGTTCTGACCAGGCTGAGAATGAGATACATCGGCACCGGTCCCCATATGAGTACCGGAAGGAGCAGCGGTGCCGGAAGATGTGCCCTTTAGAACTAAGGAGCCAAGCCGAGTCTTCTTATGGATTTTCCCCTCACGGCGATCGGGGTCATCTCGGTCGTCGTGTCTGCGCTTTGGTGGCTCGGCTGATGCACGGCAAGAAGTCTCAAGGGCTCGGATCTGAGTCTGCATGTCTGATATAGAGCCATTGATCTCAGCTAAATCCTCCGTCTTCAGGGAATCAAGCTTCCCTTCAAGCCTCTGGATAGATAAGACTAACTCTTGAGAAGAGGAGGTAGCCGGCTCGGGACGGCTCGCGGGAAGTGATGGATCAGTGAAACGCTTCAAGTACCCCAGAAGATTGACCTCATGTTCATTGAGATCACTCCGGGACAGTAAGGATGCCATAAAAAGGTCCCGTAAGTCATCGGTAGAGGAAATGGGAGCAGTGGATCTCGGAGGTGGGGATGGTGAACGGGGAGGTGGTGTTGGATCTTGCACAGGCTCAGTCACCTTCCCTTTGCCCTTTAACCAGGCTTCAAGTGCCGCAAACTTTGCATCAAACTCCTCACGGACAGCCTTTAGGGCGATGTCCATCATCTCCCTGACAACAAATGCCGGGTAAGTAACACCGGTGTCACATAGACGATCCGTTTGCACAACCGCTGAGTCAACGGTGTGGCCTACGTTCACGGTTGGCATGATGATAGCCGTGGTAGGTCATCCCTTCGGTCCTCGTGAAATGCCCGTCGTGGACACCACTCTCGGGGTTCCGGTCACGTCACTAAGAATCATGACTGGTGGAGCTGAGACTGCGTCACACAGACTGGCAGTATGTGTACCTAGATGTGTATCGGGCACTAGACTCTGGTGCACATGAAGGAAAGGTGGGGATCGGGGCAGGGATCCTCCTGTTTCAATATCATCACCCTCCAAGTGAGGGCTTGATAGCCGTTGTGCTTTGTCCCCGTGGAATGAAACACCCACATTTTGAGAGATGGATGAGTGGTTAGGTGGGGCGTGCAATTGCACCTCTGGGTGGGAGGTGTCTTCTTCAATACCCGTACTCAACACATGTGTACGGGTAGCAGATGTGGCTGCCCAGCGTCTACCTAAGGATAGGCGAGGACCGGTTAAAACCTTTGGTCCAGACTGCCACTCATCATTTCTTTCACTTCCCTCGCTCAGCTCACTATCATAACTATTTTCGACTGTTCTGTCTCCCTCAAACCTTATTTCAACCTCACCGGAGTATTCAGACTCTGAATAATAATCCACCAAGGAAAAAGGTGTTCTGTTGGCCAGTACAGGTAGACAAGGGTGAGAAGAGCCTGCTCCGGTCTGATCATCGTCACCGCCTAACTTACCCCCGTCATCTCCCCCCGACTCCTCATGCTCAAGCTCTTGGTCATCACCCCCCAGATGAATGACCACTCTCATAACCCTCACTCTCTCGTCTAGGGGATACCTCCGGGGTGCCAGCCTCCGGCTCTGGAGGTCCTGGTGGAGGAAGTGAATCTAAGTAAGCTCTCACAATCGGTGAACGATGATCAAGTGCATCAAGTAATACTTGGGGAATCTTCATGGGAACAATATGTTGATGATCAGTATTATTAACCAGTTTCGACATAGGCCAGGTAGGGAATAGTGGAAGCCCCGGCCGTGGAACAAGATTGTTCTTGACTAAGATATGAGAGATGATAAGTGCCAAGAATCGGGGATACGGAATGAAATTTCTGGCCTTTGTTGTTGTATTGTCTATGATCACGGATGAAAACTCCTCCCAAAGAAAGTGCTGATAGTCGGTGTCGGGGTTGTTGGTGGCACAACCAAGAAAGATGTGCTTTAGTTCTTTGCTGCATTGATCTGTTCCTTTGGTGCGAGAGGAAAGGCACTTGTTGAGGATGGCGAATAGAGTGGACCAAACACCTGCGATATGCTTGCGTTTGAACGTTCCAAGAGTAGGAAGTTTTGCATCATATCCGAGAGTATAGATGGCCTCGAACATTTCTTCATCAGACAGGTGATATGTCTCAGGGTTGTTAACGGGTACTTGTAAGATGCGACAGAATCGGGCTGGGGTGAGTTTGTACTTAAGGTCTTCGACCTTGCATCGGAAGTGCTCAGATTGGGAAGAGGTACCCATAACAAATTCCATGGAGTCATAGAATTGTTGTATGTAAACTTCCGGGATATCAACATGTCGAGTGAGGAGAGGGGTAAGTGGGTGGTTTCGAAGGATTTCAATTATGATTGGGTTTGAGGTGGTGAAGTGATCAAGGTCAAGGTAGTGGTTATTTTGGGTGGAAGGAAGGTATTTGTCATAAGAAAAGATGCTATCAGAGATTTCCTTCAGTTGAGGTGAAAGGGTATCGTAGGTGATGGGTTGGGGTTGAGCGACACGAGACTGACGGTGAGCTGAAGAGTTTGGATTCACCATTGTACCTGAAAAATAAGAGGTTAGTAATGAGGTAAAGACATTGTGAGAAATAAGACACACAACATTGAGATGTGTTATTGTGTACTGAATCATGAGATTTGGTAAAGAATAACACAACACATTGAGTGTGTTTTTTTCTCAAGTACTGAGAATCCAAAGACCATCAACAATCTTACCAACCCGAGACATGATGGTGAACACTTAGGCTATTCTGAATGAGGTGGTATCAGGGCATGGTGAGACAAGTACATAACATGTATTCATTTAAGCAATATAAACACACACGTACTCAACTAAACATGTAAGCACGTAAACTCGAATCACACATACAACCTTGAGAGCCTTGGTGCATACCCAAATTTTACGAAGGGAAACAAATCATGGCATGAGATGTACGGATTCCAGACACATTCAGCTAACCCCATACTTGAGAACAAAAAAAAAATTAAGAACACAAAAAAAATTAAACCAAAAAAAAAAACTAGAGTAAAAATAACAACAAAAAAAACTAGAGTAAAAATAACAACAAAAAAAAACTTAAAAGGAAAATAAACAAAAGAAAACTTTAAAAGAAAAAAAATACAAGGAAAAATTGAAGTCTTATATAATAAAAATTGAAGAAAGAAAAAGTAAAAAGAAAGGAAAAAGCGGGTAAAAAAACGTGAAAGAAAAAACGGCTAAAAGAATAAAGTCTTATTGAAAGGTAGTGCTGACGAGGAGGCTGACAAGGCGACGTGGTGCTGATGAGATGAGTACGTGGCGGCCAGGTGTACCAAACACGAGTGAAAAGCGTGTGTAAAACGTGTGCAAGCGTGTGTGTGAGTGTGTTTGCGTGTGTGGGTCGTGAAGGACAGCTGGCGGAGAGTGAGGCGCGTCTGAGCGCGTGTGTGTGCGTGAAAGCGTGTGTAAGCGCGTATAGCGCGTGTGGCGGCGCGTCAGGGCACGTGGGATGCGCGTGAGTGTGTGAGTGTGACTTGAGTGTGGTGTGTGAGGGTGACATGTGTAGAGGGGAATGGCTGAAAGAAAAAGTCAATGAGAAATAAAAGGGTGTCAGATCTGCAAAAGCAAAAAAACTTTACCACCCTCAATAAAACTCTACTCACCCTTTTCTTTTATCATTAAATAACATTGATAGAAATTTGAACAAGACAACACCACACAACAAAAAAAACGAGAGAGAAGAAGAGACGATTTCCGGTCGCCGGTCGCCAATGGCGAAGCACCAGTCCGGTCCGGCCTCCGACATAAAGATTCGGTCACACACAAGGGAAGAAGGCGACGGTTCGGTTGGAATACCAAAGATTCGGTCCGGCGAAGGTCTCCGGTCACCGGCGATGGTTCGGTTTTGAGCTCCGATCGACGTCGGTCTACATCAGATCCGGTCCGAAGACAACCTCTCCGGTTCACGAAGTTCCAAGACGGTGGTCGACGGCGGTTGACCCCGAATCTGGTCAAGATTGATTTCGCCGGTCCGGTCCGATCTCCGGTCCGGTTGGCAATTGGGTTGGTTTGGACAAATTTGGTCTACGGGGGAAGCAAACACACACACAAGACCTCCGGTTGCCGGCCACCATCTGGTCCGGTCACCGGCCAACCTCGCCGGTCCGGTCTGGTCAAAGGTGGTTTCGAACGCCGGTGGAGTGTGGGTACGATCAGATTCGGTCAAAGGAAGAAGAGGAAAACAAAACCGAGCAGGTCCGGTCGAGAAGACAACGCCGGCGAAAACCCAGATCCGGTCGCCGGAATTTTCTCCGGTCCGGTCAGGTCGAGTAGGTTGGTCAAAGAACTGGTCTGGTTTCAAAACTTCGATTCTGTCAGCGAGGGAAGGTGCCTGAACTTTGCTGAAAACTTCGGTCCGGTCACCGGAGTTTGTTCCGGTCGCCTTCACTTGAATAAGGTGGGTTGAAGTGTGGTTTCAGAAAATAACAGCTCCGGTTCCGGCAAGGTCCGGTCGCTGGAAAAACATCCGGTTCCGGCGATCTCCGGTCCGGTTCCGGCGATCTCCGGTCCGGTCGCCGGGAAAAAAACATCCGGTCAGATCATAGAGGACAAAATTAAGAACAAAACAAAAAAGAAAGAAAATAAAATAAAAGAAAAGTAAAAGGAGTAGTAAAATCAGATAAAGAGTGGTAAAAAATAAAGGGTAAAAACAATGAACTTGGGTTAATCAGCTCTCACTAACACCACACCACCCCAAAAAAAAATTTAAGGATTAAAAAGAGCATTTTCCTTTGGTTTTCAACAAGAGCCTATGCTACCTCCAAGAACACTAACAATGGTGTTCAACCTCATAAACACAAAACTGTCATTAAATCACACATGATATATATGAAATGAAAGCTCTAGATGCGATTTCCAACATTACTAAACACACTTAGCACAAACATCCAACCCAAATCACTCAAAATCCAAAAATTTTGAGATTGGGTTTTGTGAAAAACCCTTGAAATTTTCAACCATGGGTTTTCAAAAACTGGATTAGAGGAGAATGAAATATGCAATACGATGTATAAACTAGAAAGAGAATCATGAATCTAACCTTGAACACTAATGGTGATGAAGAAAAATGAAAAAGAGGATGGTGAGAAATCTTGAGGTTGAAGATGAAGAAGTGTAGGTGAAAGAAAAGAAATGGTAAAGGTGAAAAAGGAAAAAATGGTGTAAGAATAAAAGCCGATTTTTTTTGGTACAAGAAAAAAAACTATAAAAGAAAATTATATACATATAAAAGGTAATAGAAAACTTACCTGGGGTGCTTACCTGTTCCCCTTCTGATCAGGCGAAGGCAGACAACGTTCCCCCTCGGAACAGGCATGGGGAGGGAACGTTCCCCCTTGACACACGCACACTCAAGACCGAGAATTAGTAAGGCAATCAGGTATATAAAAGTACAAAAACTCTAAAAGAAAAAACCTAATCTGTCAATCACATAGTCCAAGACAACGATGACACAGTGGTCAAAAACATTGGTCTGAACACTGAGTCATGGTTCTGAAGGACTGAGTATTTGATAGATGATCATTCTTGAGGATCATACATACCAAGCTTGGAGATTAGGAAATTAAACCGTTTCTCATCCAAAGGCTTGGTGAAAAGATCCGCAAGTTGATACTCGGTGTTTACAAAGTAAAGTTCAATCGTACCTTTCTCCACATGGTCCTTGATGAAGTGATACCTTATATCAATATGCTTAGTGTGAGTGTGTTGGACCGGATTACATGTGATTGCTATCGCGCTTTTGGAGTCGAAGTAGATTGATATATGGTTGAAATTGTAACCATAATCTCGGAGCTGGGTCCGCATCCACAACACTTGGGAGCAACAGCTGGCAGCAGCGACATACTCCGCCTCGGCTGTGGATGTGGAAACACAATGTTGTTTCTTTGAACCCCCAGCTGACTAGCTTATCACCCAAGAACTGGACATGGCCTGAAGTACTTTTGCGGTCCAGTTGACAACCTCCATGGTCCGCACCCGAAAACGCGACGAGCTCAAATCCAGACTCCTTTGGGTACCACAACCCACGGTTGGGTGTGCCTTTCAGGTACCGGAGGATGCGTTTGACAGCCATCATGTGTGATTCCTTTGGGTTTGCCTGAAAACGGGCACAAAAACAAGTAGCGAACATAATATCTGGTCTACTAGCAGTCAGATATAACAAAGAACCAATGATGGCTCTATAAGTCTTTGATCGACAGGCTTCCCTTTTGGGTCAGCACCGATCAAAGTGCCCGAGGCCATGGGAGTTTTAGCAACGGATGATGTGTCCATATGAAAACGTTTTAAAAGATCGCCGATGTACTTTGATTGATTAATCAAAATACCATCGGGTTTTTGTAGAACTTGAAGTCCTAAAAATAAGGACAACTCCCAGAGCATACTCATCTCAAACCTGGTGGTCATGAGAGTACTGAACCAAGTGCAGATATCTGAGTTAGTAGAGCCGAATATGATGTCGTCGACATAAATTTGAACTAACAAGATATCATTACCTTCGGTCTTGATGAATAGAGTATGATGGATTTTACCTTACTAGAACCCATTATCTAGTAGCGCATTGGAGAGATGATCATACTGTTGGGTTCTATCGGGTCGGATAAACAGATAAATCATTACGCAGCGGATAAAAACCTAACCCGAACAATGATCCATCCGTAGTTTATTAAACACAATTATATCAAGGGGGTTTTCTCGCGTTTACCTTTAGACGATACAAACGATCCTCCGGATGCTAGTGAGGGATACACCGCTACTGCACCACCGTGAGACTGGCTGCTAGACCGCCTAGGATTTGATCGGAAAAACCTCCCGGTGTGTGTGTGTGTCTCAACGTCGACAAGAGAGAGAGAAAGCGAGAGAGAGAGATTTGTGATTCTTGGTGAATAAGTTAGAATGAAATCAGATGATTATTGCCATTACCCTAGCCCTATATTTATATAGGCATACATGGTAATGATACAGAATCACAAACCAAATACTTTCCTTAATTAACTATTCTTGTTAATCAAGAAATATGTCTCTCAATAATTTCCTTAATTAACTATTCTTGTTAATCAAGAAATATCTCTCTCAATAATTACCTTAATTAATTATACTTATCAATTAAGTAATTACTGATAAATAATAAATAAACAATTTATTATTTATTCCACACAATAAATCCAATAGGTCTCGGGTTGGGTGTGTAGCAGTGTGACCCACTAGTGTCTTATAACATTGGACATAGTGATCCTAATTACTGTCTTGCACATAATCCTTTCAGACTCCCACTTGTGCCAGACAAGTAACTTAACTGTCACTATTAGCCTAAGGAGGTCCCTAGCCAGACACTTAGGTTGACCAGGTTATAAGATCTCTTATAGCCAGAGATACGATTCATATTTGAATTGTACACAGGTTCATTCCTTTTACACACGATATTTTAAAGTGAGTTTTGACATGGAGCTGAGATAGTTCAATCATAAACTCAAGTATTTCCTGACTCTGATCTCGATTGCCTGCAGTAACGGATCTTCCAAATAACCCACTGTTATTCTATCCGAGCGTGGCCACGCATTTCTGCCAATCTTAACCGTCAGGGGGCCCAGAAATATCTCTCCCGTGTGGGAGGTGTAAATCCCATCTTGACTATCCGCATCTACAACCACGGCTTCCGCTGCATCTAGTCATACCCCTTATGACCACCCAGTTACGGTGCGGCGTTAGAGCATGCTAAGAGTACAGTAGTCCTCATGATCATAGACCAGATATCTCAGGTCAAAGGACAACCTATCATCAAGTCAATGCTTATGACAAAGGCTCCATGAAGCAGACTTGAAACTGGTCACTTCCAATACTCAAACACTCTGATGAGTATCTATGAATGTTTGGCCACATCACTTGTGCTTTTACTCATTACGTTGAATAAACCACCAAACACCCATAATAGCGTTACAATCCTGCTAAGGTTCCCACCTTAACAAGTAGCTACGGAACTTTAGATTTTTCGAACTCGTGAAAAATCATGGATAACCTTAAATATGCGAAAAGTAATTTTTCTTGAAACATTTTAAAATAGTATCTCTTTATTTCCAACACACAGTGAAATAAACTTTCATAATGTTTCAAAAATTACATTGATAATCGATAACATAAACTAACTACTAGTATCCAGGTACTGCATTCCTATGGAACTAGTATGGCCCTCATGCTTTGCTCTAGCTAAAGGCTTTGTTAGCGGATCTGCAACGTTCTCATCCGTCGGAATCTTGCATATTCTCACATCTCCTCTTCCAATAATCTCTCGGATGAGGTGATATTTCCTGAGTACATGTCTCGACTTGTGATGTTCTCTGGGCTCCTTCGCTTGCGCTACTGCCCCAGAGTTATCACAGTAAATATCAATGGGTCTAGAGATACTGGCTACAACTCTTAGATCCGTGATAAAACTCCTGAGCCAGACAGCTTCCTTTGCCGCATCTGATGCTGCAATGTACTCTGCCTCTGTAGTGGAATCCGCTATGGTATCTTGCTTCGAGCTCTTCCACGAGATCGCGCCTCCATTTAGGGTAAATACATATCCTGACTGTGATCTAAAATCATCTTTGTCGGTCTGAAAACTAGCGTCAGTGTAGCCTGTGACGCTAATCTCGTCTTCAGATCCTCCAAAGACCAAGAACATTTCTTTTGTGCGTCTCATGTACTTGAGAATGTTCTTGACAGCCACCCAATGGGCTTCACCTGGGTTCTGCTGGTATCTGCTCATAACACTTATCGAGTAAGCAACATCGGGCCTTGTACATAACATGGCATACATAATTGATCCTATCGCTGAAGCATATGGGATCAATTTCATCTTGTCCTGATCTTCACTAGAAACAGGACACTGTGCTTTGCTTAGCACTATGCCATGCTGCATTGGGATAAATCCTTTCTTGGATTCCTCCATCCTGAATCGTTTCAGGATTTTGTCAATGTATGTACTCTGACTAAGCCCGATAAGCCGTCTAGATCTGTTCCTATAGATCTTTATAACCAAGTATATAGGCGGCTTCTCCAAGGTCTTTCATTTGGAAACACTTGCTTAACCAAGTCTTTACACTCTGTAAAGTTGGTACATCATTTCCAATGAGTAGAATATCATCTACATATAAGACCAAGAAGGTTACTATGCTCCCACTGAACTTTGTGTAAACACATGGTTCAAACTCACTTTTGGCAAAACCAAATTCTTTGATTCGCTCATCAAAGTGTAAGTTCCAACTTCTAGATGCCTGTTTTAATCCATATATGGATTTCAACAACTTGCACACTTTATTAGGATTCTTTGGATCTATGAAACCTTCCGGCTGTTCCATATAGACGTCTTCTGTTAACTTCCCGTTCAGGAAGGCCGTCTTAACATCCATCTGCCAAATCTCGTAATTGAAGTACGCTGAAATGGCCATCAAGATCCTAATAGACTTTAGCATTGCTACTGGTGAAAAAGTTTCATCATAGTCAATACCATGAGTTTGCGTGAAACCTTTTGCTACCAGTCTAGCTTTAAAGGTGTGCACATTACCGTCCATGTCAGTTTTCTTCTTGAAAACCCATTTACGTCCAACAGCCCTACTGAGTTGGGGTAAATCTGTCAACTCCCATACTTGGTTGTCGTACATGGACTGCATCTCAGCCTTCATGGCCTCCTGCCATTGTTCAGACTCACTGCCTGATACAGCTTCTCCATAGGAGGTCGGTTCATTCAAGTCTCCATCATCCTGAGAGACTAAGAACCCAAGATACCTATCTGGCTCTTGCCTTATCCTAGTGGATCTGCGAAGGTCCTGTGTTTGCACCTCCTCAACCGTTTCCGGTTGAGTCTCAACATATTCTTGTTGAGCAACTGGCTCAACTATCGGTGAAGTGTCATCTTCCTCTACCTCCTGTAGATCTACATCATTCCTGGTATCCTCTTGGTTGAGGAACTTATCCTCCAGAAAATCACCTCCCCGAGCTACAAAGACTTTGTTCTCGGTAGGATTGTAGAAGTAGTATCCCACAGTAGTCTTGGGATATCCTACGAAGAAGCACTTATCTGATTTGGGTTTGAGTTTTTCAGAAGTTGGTCTCTTGACATATACTTCACAACCCCAAATCTTTAGAAAAGATAATTTTGGTTTCTTGCCTGTCCAAATTTCATATGGTGTCTTTTCTACCGATTTAGTTGGCACTTTGTTCAGTATGTGGGCCGCTGTTTCGAGCGCATGTCCCCAAAATGACACTGGTAGCGAGGAACGACACATCATTGATCTTACCATATCAAGCAAGGTACGGTTTCTCCTTTCTGACACACCATTCATCTAGGGTGTGTACGGAGGTGTGAGTTGTGAAACAATCCCACATTCTATCAAATGATTGTTAAATTCCTGACTCAGATATTCCCCACCTCGATCTGACCTTAGGAACTTGATTTTCTTGTCAAGTTGATTCTGTACTTCACTCTGAAATTCTTTAAATCTTTCAAAGGCTTCAGATTTATGTCTCATCAAGTAGACATAACCATATCTACTGAAATCGTCAGTAAAAGTGATGAAGTACCGGTATCCTCCTCTAGCTTCATGACTGAAGGGACCACACACATCTGTGTGTATAATTCCCAACAAATCATTTGCCCTTTCATTATCTTTGTTGAAGGGTTGCTTTGTCATCTTGCCGGATAAACAAGATTCGCAATTGTCAAACGGTTTAAAATCGAAAGACCCAAGGAGTCCTCCTTTCTGGAGTTTCTCTATGCGTTTCTTGTTTATGTGACCTAGACGACAATGCCAGAGGTAAGTCTGATCCTCAATATCCTTGGATCGTTTACTTATATGATAGACTTCTTTATTTTCTTGTAGATTTAACACATATAGACCATTAGAGGGAGTTGCTTTGAAATAAAAGATATCATTTTTAAAGCAAGAGATAAGTTTATAATCATATTTATAGAAAAACCCTTGGTCTACAAGTAAATCGAAAGAAATAACATTTTTGATCATTCTAGGAACATAGTAACAATTTTCAAGTTCCAATACTAGACCCGAGGGTAAACTAAGACTGTAAGACCCTATAGACTCAGCTACAAGCATCTGGCCTTCGCCGACTCTTAGGTTCGAACGGTCCTTCCCCAGCATCTCCCTTCTTTTGAATCCCTGTACATGATTACAAATGTGATTACCACTGCCTGTATCAAGTACCCATGATTCATAAGAAGTGATCAAACAGTCTATCATAAAGATACCTGGTGCATCGGGCAAACCGATGTCTAGCTGGTCGATGTCCATCGAGTGAGCACAAATATCCTTGCTACCGCATTCTGGGCAACTCAGATCTCCCAGCTCGTCAATCCAATCCGTGTCCATGAGGTCAGCAGGTGCTGCAGTTTTTGGCTCCAAACTGGCCAAAATATCCTCATGAAGCTTTGCCACGTCTCTCTTTGGTTCTCCAATGTACGCACTAACTGTGTTACGTATCTCATCAGTGAGGGAGAACCACATGAGATGCACAAGTTCCTCCTGGACAACTTTGTATCCCATGCGTGACAAACTTTTAAAGAGCTTCCTCATCTCTAGGAGATGCTCTTTAACAGATTGACCCTTTTCCAGTTTCAGAGAATAGATCTCTTTCATGATCAGATACTTCCCACTCTTCTTATAGAAACCCACCTGGTTCTCTATATTCTTCACGACCTCATGGCAATATCTAACCCTCAAATCAGCAGTAAACTCGGGTGAGGTAGAAAAGGACAGAATCGACATCACATCAGATTCGTCAGCCATGAATTTGAAGTATTCAGCAAAGTCCTTTTCAGGAGCATTGCAACCGGGTCGTGAAACGGGTTTCTCTATCACATACCGCTTACCCTGTGCATCCAAGACATTGTCAAGGTGCATTTTCCATACTGGAAAATTTTGGCCTGTAAGCTTCCATTTCCCCATTATCAGGCGGAGAGATTCCTCAGGTGAATAAAAGATAATAGCAGACATCTACAGACAAATATAAAATTCCGATTTAGTTATCTGATTGTACTTCTAATAAATTATTACCTTAGAACAATAATTATATTAGACTAGAATCCATATTTCACATGAATTGACAGGCGGTTTGCTCACGCAAGCCAATCCATGCTATTTCTGGTAGGTAACGACTTATACCAATCGCATCTTTAAACGAAGATACGACTTCTAGATCGTCGGGACATCGGATACTTGAATCCGTGCATATTTAGTCCCTCTAGTGTGTTTTGGCCCGGTACCACCCGGTGAGTTGTAACAACTACCAAAATAGATCGCACCATTTTGAACTGGATGTACTCTGGTCGGTACCCCCCGATATCGCAGAGTCTTTTCACCCCCTTCAGCTTGGGGTTTGAACGTGGGGCTAAAGGTTCGACTCCTTCGAGCCCAACGTACCTTACGCCAAAGGTGTCCACAAATGGATCACACTAACTGATCTAAGATTTTCCTAAGGATTTAGCCAGTTTTTAGTTTTGAAAAACACTGGTTCGAAAAACAAACTGTAATCGAACCTTTTCATCTGATTTCATAAAATTTTGTTTTCATCTAAGACTAAGCAATTATAATCAACCACGCAGAGAAAAACAAGACAGTGTCATAGCTTTTGCCCAGATCTATTGTCAGTCTCGTGAGCCAACACGAGAACTGACGGTCCAAAATCCTATGTGACTAAACAACCACATGGCATGAAATCTTGGTGCTCCCACTGGCTCCAACATCTCCGGTCGTGCGAAGCTCCGTCTTCGAGTTTTACTCCTTTGGAACTATTCTAATTTAACTAAATACAAAATTGGGTTGCAAATGGCACGCAGGCCTCCCAACTAGACTATTTAAATAAAGTACAAAAGGGTTGTAAATGGCTCGCAGGCCTCCCTTACCAAAAATAGAATAATAAAACGATAATAGAGCATAAAACACAACCATAGGTCTTTGGGCTTGGCTATGACAACAAAACTAGTTTAATAAAATTAAACTAACTAAACTGATTTTGATAAAACTGGTTTTCCGTAATAATCTAAACTGGATTAGAATAAGATTTTAATAAAAATCATAAAATTAAATTGATAATAATTAAACGATTAAAACCTTTATCCAATTCTAAAATTATTACGATCTGATAACTATCCTAACTGATAATTACCAAAACACGTTTATCCGTCGGTTTGATAATGGTAAAAATAAACATTATCAATTATTGGTTTTGGTTATCTCGGATGATGGTAGCGACGTGGATACCGCCACCACCCCCTCGCCGGCGATTAAAACCAAAACAGCCACCACCGCGGCTTCGGCCGCGGTTGTGATCGTGAACCACCTATCGCCGCCTTGATCGAACACCGCCATCGACAACCGCCACCATCACAGCAGCAGCAGCGATCGGCCGCCACCACCGTGGCGTGGCCGATCGGCGTTCAATCGAAAAACCGGCGCACGACGGCAACGCCGAAGCGCAACCGCCGCCGCCTTCCTGTTGGACCGAAACAAACGGCCACCGCCTCCACCACCGGCGACGATGAACGGCGCCAAGGAACCGCCACCGCCACCAGCGGCTACGGCCGACAGCAGCGGCGCAAAGAACACCACCGCCGTCGCCGTTTCGGCGTTCAAGGCAATAGACCGCCGCCGCCACCGTGGCTGCCTTAGCCGATCGGTGGCGCGGCTGCTGTTATGGGACGACCACCACCACCATCGCCGGTGTGGCTTTGGTGGTGTGGTGGTTTGCGGTTTTTGCAAGAAACGGCCACCACCACCGTCGCCAATCTAGGCTTCGGTGGTGTGGTGGTTTACGGTGGCTCAAACCGAGCACCACCACCGTTGCCGTTCACGGCTTCGGTGGCTACGATTCGTCCGGCGATCGGCCCGGTGGTCCGGCCGGTTATCACCGCCGTTCCGCCGCCGATTGCCACGAGTTACCGGATAAACGATAAAATCAAAATTTAACAAAAACGCGAAATTTTTAGATTTTATAAAACCTAAAACCAATTTTATCAAAACCTAAACATCAAAACAGGTTTGATAAACATACGGAAGTGGCTCTGATACCACTGTTGGGTTCTATCGGGTCGGATAAACAGATAAATCATTACGCAGCGGATAAAAACCTAACCCGAACAATGATCCATCCGTAGTTTATTAAACACAATTATATCAAGGGGGTTTTCTCGCGTTTACCTTTAGACGATACAAACGATCCTCCGGATGCTAGTGAGGGATACACCGCTACTGCACCACCGTGAGACTGGCTGCTAGACCGCCTAGGATTTGATCGGAAAAACCTCCCGGTGTGTGTGTGTGTCTCAACGTCGACAAGAGAGAGAGAAAGCGAGAGAGAGAGATTTGTGATTCTTGGTGAATAAGTTAGAATGAAATCAGATGATTATTGCCATTACCCTAGCCCTATATTTATATAGGCATACATGGTAATGATACAGAATCACAAACCAAATACTTTCCTTAATTAACTATTCTTGTTAATCAAGAAATATGTCTCTCAATAATTTCCTTAATTAACTATTCTTGTTAATCAAGAAATATCTCTCTCAATAATTACCTTAATTAATTATACTTATCAATTAAGTAATTACTGATAAATAATAAATAAACAATTTATTATTTATTCCACACAATAAATCCAATAGGTCTCGGGTTGGGTGTGTAGCAGTGTGACCCACTAGTGTCTTATAACATTGGACATAGTGATCCTAATTACTGTCTTGCACATAATCCTTTCACATACCAGGCACGGGGAGCCTGCTTCAACCCGTAGAGAGCCTTGTCTAGGATGTAGACATGAGTAGGCTTGGTACGATCAACAAAGCCTTCAGGTTGAGAGACATAAACTTCTTCTTTCAGTTCGCTGTTGAGAAAGGCAGTTTTCACGTCCATCTGGTAGACAGTGAATTTCTTGTGAGCGGCATAGGCTAAGAAGATCCGAATGGCCTCAAGTCTGGCCACCGGTGCGAATGTCTCATCATAGTCAATTCCCGCTTGTTGCTTGTATCCCTTGGCTACTAGACGAGCTTTGTTTCTAGTTACAATCCCATCTTCATCCTTCTTGTTCTTGAAGATCCACTTCAGATCGATGATTGTCTTGTTCTTTGGTCTAGGTAAAAGTCTCCAGACACCCAAGCGTTCAAACTGATTCAATTCCTCTTGCATGGCGGTTACCCAGTCAGAGATATCAAGGGCTTCCGTCACGTGCGAGGGTTCATGTTTTGATAAGAAGGCTGCAAACAAGCACTCATTTTGAGTTGTTGATCTGGTTTTGACTGGTGCAGACGTGTTGCCAATCACTTGATGAAGTGGATGAGATCGTGTCCACTTAGTTGTATGAGGTAGCGGTTGAGGGGGTAAGGGTTCAATCTGTAGATCGATGTAGAACTCTGGTTCACGTCTGGTTGTTGTAAGACTAGTAGATGGAGGTGGTACTTGAGAATGTACCACAATGGGACCAGGAGCTGCTGGTGTATCTGAAGAGACAAGTGAGGGGCCAGCAGCTTGTGAAGCTGGTTGAGTAGTGCTTGTACTGGGACCTGCCACTTGTGGAGCAGGTTGAGCGGTGCTTGTACTAGGACCTGCCACTTGTGGAGCAGGTTGAGCGGTGCTTGTTCTGGGACCTGCCACTTGTGGAGCAGGTTGAGCGGTGCTTGTACTGGGACCTCCCACTTGTGGTGCAGGAGTAGGAATGCCTTGATGTGGACTTGTAGTAGGCATAGTGGCGGAAGCACCACTCTGAGGACTTGGAGCATTCACCACCGGAGCCTGTTGCTGGAAGGTGTGGGAAGGTTCCCCCTCAGCAAATGCAGGAGATACTCTAGAACTTGGTGATGCTATTTCAGACGATGATGATGAATTGCCTAGAAGGATGGAAGCTGAAATGTCAATGGTAGAGACCATGACTTGAGGTGCTGGTTGTACAACTGCAGGAATAGGAAGAGCAACATTAGCAGGTGCAGGCAAATCTTTATAAAAGAATTCAAACAATTGATCCAAATCACAAGTATTAGAGTTAGAAGAAGATGGTTTGTTCGCCGGTGAAGAAGAGGTCATGGGATTGCCATGAAGTTGATCAGAAGCCAGA
This sequence comes from Centaurea solstitialis, assembly GCA_030169165.1. Lineage (NCBI taxonomy): Eukaryota > Viridiplantae > Streptophyta > Magnoliopsida > Asterales > Asteraceae > Centaurea > Centaurea solstitialis. The sequence continues at coordinate 77,118,270 of CM058043.1, forward strand.
ACACTAGAGATTCCTGGTGTAACTGGAGCTGGTGTAAGGTCTTCTTCAATGCCTTCTTCAAAATCCACATTTGTGCTCTCAACCACACATCTTGTTTTCTTGTTGTACACGCGGTAGGACGGAGAGTCTTTGACATACCCAATAAAAACACCCTCATCACCCTTTGGACTGAACTTGTCAAGATTGTCTTTATCATTTTTCACGTAGCATTCACAACCAAAAACTCTGAAGAATTTGATGCTGGGAGGTTGATTGTACACTAATTCATACGGAGTCTTCATGAACCTTTTGGTAATAAGAGACCGGTTTTGGTGAAACAGGCAGATGCAACGGCTTCAGCCCAGAAGTGTAGCGGAAGCTTGGAGAATGCCAACATGGTGCGTGCAGCTTCCACTAGGGTACAGTTCTTTCTCTCAACAACACCATTTTGTTGAGGTGTCCGGGCAGCCGAAAAGGTGTGAGTGATGCCGACAGAATCAAGGAACGAGTCAAGCGTGCGATTCTTGAATTCAGTGCTGTTGTTGGTGCGAATCACTTGAACAGGAAGTTGTAGTCTGACCTGCACACTTCTGATGAAAGAAATGATGATCTCAGAAGCACCATCCTTACTTCTGAGAAAGTTCACCCATGTGTACCTTGAGAAGTCATCCACAATTACCGGTACATACTTCCTCCCGTTGATGCTTTGTACACGTATTGGTCCGCACAAGTTCATATGGAGGAGCTGAAGCGGTTTGGAGGTGTTGTGTTCCACTTTCAGCTTGTGCGAAGATTTCTTGATCTTCCCCATCTCACATGCTGAGCACAATTGTTCCTTGGTGAACTTCAAGGAGGGGAGACCATTCACCAATCCTGCCTTAGCTAGTTGATTAATTGTAGCATAATTCAGATGGGATAGTCTCCGGTGCCACAACACGTTTTGATTGAAATATGCTTTAGAAAGAAGACATATTTCTGTGAATGGGCGTTGTTTCTGGAAATTGACGGTGTAGAGATTTGACCTGCGAGTACCCTCAATGAGTTCCTGTCCCTCATATGTCCTGACACAACACCTTGTCTCTCGAAAGTTAACCTCAAGACCTTTGTCGCAGAACATCCCAATACTTAGCAGGTTGTGACTCAAGCCTTCCACATAGGCTACTTTATTGATGGTGATTTTATGATGAAGGATATCACCATATCCCATTATTGGTGTTGAAAGCTTATTCCCAAACCGAACGTTCCCGCCATATTTTTGTTTGAAGTTAGCGAGAAGTTCCTTCCTTCCGGTCATGTGCTTGGAACACCCTGAATCCATGTACCACACATGACCGTCCTGCAAAATCACGGATAAACATTTTTAGGTACCCATTTGGGAATGGGTCCTTTCTGATTAGGATTAGCAGGTTTGGACACAGGTCCTTGTTTGCCCTTAGATGGAAATTTTTGTTTGGGTTTTGGATTAGGTTTCTTGTTATGAGTATGATGATAACCACGATTGTAGAATCCATGATAGTTAGGAACAAAGTAATCATTCACGAAAGCATTTGCACAGTACCCAAATCTAAATTGATTTTGACAACGAAAATTGCTATGACATCCATAAACAATATGTTCACATTCATAACATTGAAATGGAGTTCGTGGTACATGCCTATTAGTTCTATGATATACAAAATTAGAAAAATTGTTTTTCATAAAACTAGGCTTATGTGCAAATGGCTTCGGACGACTGCCTTCTTTTGACCCACTCTCCTTGTTCTTACGCCTACCATTCTCCTATTTTGATCTGTCACATTTTGAAAACCACAGTTAGTACCTTTGACATTTGGAGAATGAGTATGTGAGGTGTTTTTTTTCGGAGTGAGGTTGTGTGAGTGTTCCTTTGGTTTGGTAGCATTATTTCGTTTTCGAAAACGTCTGTTTTTCTTAGGAACATTCACATTGGTACGAGATGAACTTGCAACTTCAGACTCAGGTGTGACCAATTTGTCCTTCCTTTTGTCTTTCCGAGATAGTTTAGGAGGAGCCATGTTTCCTGGTTTAGACTGGCCTGATGATCTACCGTTTTCACCAACCCTATTGGTACAATCATCCGATACAATTTCAGAAATTTGTACCGTTGATTTAGGTGCCATATAAGTTAAGTCTTCCATGTATGAAATGGTGGTGTAGATTGGAGATCTTAGTACCATGGATTTGGAGTTTGTGAAAGAGGTACTTGAAGGTCTAAAATCTAATGCATTCACATTCCATCTATGGTGATGATGACGTGAGTTATCACGAGTTCCAAAGGTGGATTGACTTGCCGTTGGAGTGCTTTTGGATTTGAGGGCTACCTCCAATTCATTGATTTTACTCAAGAATAGGTCCTTTTCCCTAAGGCTCATGCGCCTCTCATCCTCTAGCTCAGCCTCCAGTTTAGCAATCCTTTTCTCATAAAAGGTTTGGTTATCTTTGTAAACTTTTTCAAGGATTGGAACTTCCTGATTCATCTCAGCCTCAGTATAGCTAGGCGTGAAGTCCTTAGACAAGGGAATCTCACGCGTTGCATAACTGGCATTGAGAGATGAATAGTTGAAGGGAAATGATTGTTTGTTTTTTCTAGCTTTTTCCTTTTTCTCAATTTCCTTCAGGTCATGAAAATAATTTTGTATCCAAGACAAATGTACCTCAGATCATACAAGGTAGGAGTCTTGGATATGGCACGCTTAAGATAGCATGGACTTTTATATCCAATGCCTTCCTTTGGATTGTAATAATTAAACTCTTTGGGTTGGTTCATGTGAATGGTTTGATCAGTCTGGCCTCTCTTTAAAAACTTGTCCTCCATATCTTTTATCTTTGCAAATAAGTTTGTTCTTTGGGCAAAAATCACTTCATACTTTTGTAAACTTTATCTACTCAAAACTTCAGCCTCATGAAGCTTCTTTTGCAAGTCTGAGATATTATCATTCAGACTTACAATTTTATCTTCTAAGGTTTTGTTTGCAAGAGTAAGAGTGGTCACTTTTTCTTTGGAGTGAGCTAGTTCAATTGAAAAATTTACAACCAAGGCATGCTCACTAGCTAATTTGGATTATGCAATTGCTGTCAAGTTATTTGCCTTTTTAATTTTATTTTCATACTCAGAAACTTTAAGGGCAAGATCCTTGACATGATTTTCAAGTTCAATATAGGGGCCAAGAAGTACCTCAGAGGATGACTCGGAATGGTCTGAGTCAAGATCATTGTAATCATGATCACTGTCTTCTGAATACTGTCTCTCCTCACTGTGATTTGCCATCAGGCACAGTTGATCTTCCCTTTCATCATTGCTATTCAGATCCCATGCTTCATCCTGGGATAGCATACATACGAGACCTCTCTTTTCATCATCACTGGACATCTGCAACCAGGCTTCATCTTCAGCTAACAAGGCATGTCCATCGTCTTGTCTTTTGGCCAGGTTCATCTTGTTTTTGTAGTAGTCATACTTGGAGACATGATTGGTACAATTTTTAGCAAAATGACCAGGCTTTCCACATTTGAAGCAAGTTGGTCCACCATCAACTTTCTTCACCTCTTTGCCCCTGTCTTCTGGTTTAGCTGTTTCCTCGGGCTTCTGGTAGTCAGCTCTACCACCTTGTTCATACCTCCTTGGCTCAGGTTTTCTTTCATACCTCTTTGGTTCATCAAATCTTCTATCTCTAGGATCCTCATACCTTCTTTCTCTGGAATCATCATACCTCCTATCTCTTTGATCATCATACCTTCTGGTATCAAATTCAGCAGGTTTCTCATATCTTCTGGCATCATTTCTTGACTCGTAACGATTACGAGCTTCGTACCTCCTTCCACTGGAGTACCGGTGGTTGTTAGAAGACATAGGCTTTCTTGCATTTCGTTTGGACATAGACCTGGTAATCAGTGCCAAGGCCCTCTTCATGTCATTCATTTCTCCATCAGATTCGCTTCCTTTTTCACCGGTATCAGAAGAAACATCGTAGTCATGTTCATAACGAGTTGATTTCCCATAGTGATAATGCCTCCTATCTACAACCAATGCCAAAGGATCGGCATACTTTTCAGCTTTCTTTTCTGTCCCCAAAATCTCTAACACTTCATCTTGATTATGGTTGAGTAGCTCAAAAAGTTCATGGATGTCAAGATCTTCCAAATTGCGATTTTGTTGAATGTTGGAGGCAAATCTTCTCCATTCAGACCTAAGTGAGTTGATAAATTGGATGTTGATTTCCAACTGAGACTTCTTGAGATTGTTTTTCCTTAGCTCATTAATCATAGTGCAGAACCTATGATAAGTATCTTCAAGTAGTTCTCCCTCACGACCCTTGAAGGTGGCAAACTTAGTCAGGAGGTTTGTTCTCTTCATTTGAATGCCTTTCTCCGTTCCATGCATTAGACTTCTGATCTCGTCCCACATAGCCTTGACGGTGTCGTTGCAATCAATGTTAGCATATATCTTATTTGGCAGACTCTGAATGAGATATGATTTGGCAAGAATGTCACCTCTAACTCTGTTTGCTTCCTTCGGAGTAAAGTTGGTATCATCTTTTTCAACATGTCCACCAACTATGGGTGGATTTGCATCCGGAACTGCTGGAATTTCAGTGTAGTACTTCACGGGTCCATTCTTGAAGGACTCCATGATTTGCTTGTGAAGAGGTTGCTTTGCCACAAAGTCTAAGAATCGCGACTTCCATTGCGAAAAGTCTCCACGGAACAGTACCGGAGGACGGGTATCGGACCCGATAGCTAAAGCATCACGTGTGTTCATGATTAAAGGTTGATTGTGGATCTTAAACCACTTAGTATGATCAAGTGAATTGGTTGGTGAAAGATCTCAAGACTTGTGAAAATCTTGAAAATGATTCAGTTCTGAAGGTTGGGTTCAGATCTGGAGGTTAGGTTCAGATCTGAAGGTTAAGTGTAGTGAAGGGTATTGGTATTGAATTTGACTTAGAGAAATTCTGAAGATAAACACTTGATCCCAAATAACCAGGTCTGGGGCGAAGACCCGGTACCCAAAGCTTTTCGGTCTGGACCTGAAGCTTTTTCACCAGAACCAGAACACAACGGATCAAGAGCAAGTGGCAGGCTCTGATACCAATTGTGGGTTCCAAAACAATCAATCAATCAAGAACACTAGATATCTATGATGTATATGCTAAGTACAAAAATCTAGATAGATTACATTCCATTCAATGGTGAGAGAAGCAAGAAGTACAAATGATGAAAGTACCTACTATTTATACTAACTCTAAAAGGGCTAAAAGGGCTTTAAACACTTGGGCCTTGAATGATGGGCTTTTAATTACAAATTACATAAAAGGAACTAAGTTTAGAGAAATTACAAATTGACACAACTAACAATTACTGTAAAAAGTATTAATAATAAATAAAATATATTTTCATACATAATAAATAGATATTTTAAGTCTCTTAAAAGATGAATGCAATTTTCTCATTCAATGTGAATTATTTATCTTTTATTCAGAATGAGTAAAAGGTATATAATGTATAAAATTCTAAAAAAAAATAAACATTAATCTTCTTTATTTTCCTTCTCCTTTTTTTTGTTCAGTTTCTATTATTCAAATCTTATCTAGTTTATCTATTATTCAAATCTCATTCAGGATGAACTGTACCTTTTATTCAAAATGTATTATGTACATTTTAGAGAATTAGTATTGTACAATTTTATTCAAACTGAATTATGTACTTTTTACAGATTTTATGTTGTACATTTTATTCAAACTGAATTATGTACTAGTATTCAAACTATATTATGTATTATTATTCAAACTTAATACTAAAATACATTTTTATTCTTAACTATAACTATAAAAATTTGCAAAATATCAATAATAACATTATAAATTTTAATAAACTAATACCTTAATAATAATACTTCTTTATTAACTATGAATATCAAGTTTAAAGAAAAATATTTAAAAACAAAATGTTTAAAAAGGATAATATATGGCCATACATTGAAGTTTGCAAAATCATATAATGTAGCCTAATATAGTGAAATACACAGAGGTTCACAAAAACTAATATAAGTATTTTTAAGTTTTGGAATCATCTGCATCAAAAAAACAAAACCCAAAAGAGTATTAAACATAATCATCCACAAAAACAAGATCATAATTGTTTGCATCAAACTGAAAAATCAACTATCACTCTGGATTTTTGTTAGAAAATCTAGTTAGTTGTGTCAATTTTACAATTATCTAAACTTAGTTTCTTTTATGTAATTTGTAATTAAAGACCCATTATTCAAGGCCCAATTGTTTAAGCCTTTTTAGCTCTTTTATTGTTTAGTATAAATAGGTGATAATTTCATCATTTGTACTTCTTGCTTCTCTAACAATCTATGGAATACAATCTATCTTAGATCTTTGTACTTAGCATATACATCATCTTGATTTAAGTATTCTTGATTTGATTGATTTGGAACCCACAATTGGTATCAGAGCCTGCCACTTGCTCTTGATCCGTTGTGTTCTGGTTCTGGTGAAAAAGCTTCAGGTCCAGACAAAAGCTTCAGGTACCGGGTTTTCGCTCCAGACCTGGATATTTGGGATCAAGTGTTTAGGTTCAGAATTTCTCTAAGTCAAATTCAATACCAATATCCTTCACTACACTTAACCTTCAGATCTGAACCTAACCTCCAGATCTGGACCCAACCTTCAGAACTGAATCATTTTCAAGATTTTCACAAGTCTTAAGATTTTTCACCAACCAATTCACCTGATCATACTAAGTGGTTTAAGATCCACAATCAATCTTTAATCATGAACACAAGAGAAGCCTTGGCAATCGGGTCTGACACCCAACCTCCAGTTCTGTTCAGAGGTGACTTCTCCCAATGGAAATCCCGTTTCATAGATTTTGTCACCAAGCAACCTCTCGGCAAGCAAATCATGGAGTCCCTCAAGAACGGACCCGTGAAGTACTACACTGAAATTCCAGCAGTCCCTGATGGTAATCCACCAATTGTCGGAGGCATAGTGGAAAAAGATGAAACAAACTTCACTCCTGAAGAAGCCAACCAAGTCAGAGGAGACATTTTTGCCAAATTCGTATCTCATTCAGAGCCTGCCAAATGAGATATATGCTAACATTGACTGCAATGACACCGGAAAGGCTATGTGGGATGATATCATTAGCCTAATGCATGGGACAGAGAAAGGCATACAGATGAAAAGAACCAACCTCCTGACTAAGTTTGCCACCTTCAAAGGTCGAGAGGGATAATTACTAGAAGATACCTATCATAGGTTCTGCAATATGATCAATGCGCTCCGGAAGAACAACCTCAAGAAGTCTTAGTTGGACATCAATATCCAATTCATTAACTCACTCAGGTCTGAATGGAGGAGATTTGCTTCCAATCTTCAACAGAATCACAACTTGGAAGATCTCGACATTCATGAGTTGTTTGAATTGTTGAACCATAACCAAGATGAAGTGCTCGAAATACTTGGTACCGAGAAGAAAGTAGAGAAGTATACTGATCCACTTGCCTTAGTTGTTGACAGAAGACAATACTCATTTGGGAGATCATCAAGATATGAAGAAGACTATGATATTCCTTCCGACATTGGTGAAAGAGGAAGTGAATCTGATGAAAGGATGAGTGATATGAAGAAAGCATTGGCATTAATCACAAGAACAATGGCCAAAAGAACTTCAAGGAAACCTTTGTCTTCCAACAACCATAGGTATTCCAGTGGCAGAAGGTATGAAGCTCGGGATAGGTATGAACCAAAGAATGATGCTCGAAGGTATGAGAGAGCAACTGAGACAGATAACAGGAGGTATGAAGATTCTAGAGAGCGAAGGTACGAAGAGCCGAGGGAGAGAAGATATGAAGAAAGAAGGTTTGCTGATACAAGGGATAAGAGATTCGTGTTGGGGTTTCTTGTTCGGATAAACAAATAATGCAGCGGAAAAAAACGACCCGAACAGTGATCCATCCGTAATTTAATCAAACACAATTATCAAGGGGGTTTTATCGCGTTTACCTTTAACAATACGAAAAATCCTCTGGAGGCTAGTGAGGGATACACCGCTACTGCACCACCGTGAGACTGGCTGTTAGACCGCCTTTGGACTGATCGGAAAAAGAACTCCAGCGAGTGTGTGTAGGTGGCCGGCGGCCAAGAGAGAGAGAGAAAGGTTTGGGATTTTTTGGTGAGAAAGAAATCTATCAAATCAGATGGTTTATTCAATTACCTTAACCCTATATTTAAATAGGTAAATATGGTAATGTTAATAGAATCCCAATCCATAAATAACTCTTAAAAATTATCCATAATTAATTAATATATTAATTACAAATAATTATATTTATCTAATAAATAATAAATAAACAATTTATTATTTATTCTTCTCTCTTTAATTAATTAAACTCAATTAATTATTTCCACACTATAGATCCAAATGGTCTCGGGTTGGGTGTGTAGAAGTGTGACCCACTAGTGTCTTATAACATTGGACATGATAACCCTAATTACTGTCTTGCACATAATCCCTTCAATTCGAAGAACCAAAGAGGTATGATCCAAGGAGGTATGAACAAAGTGGTAGAGCTGACTACCAGAAGCCTGAGGAAACAGCTAAACCAGAAGACAAGGGCAAAGAGGTGAAGAAAGTTGATGGTGGACCAACCTGCTTCAAATGTGGAAAGCCTGGTCATTTTGCTAAGAATTGTACCAATCATGTTTCCAAGTATGACTACTACAAAAACAAGATGAACCTGGCCAAAAGACAAGACGATGGACATGCCTTGTTAGCAGAAGATGAAGCCTGGTTGCAGATGTCCAGTGATGATGAAGACAAAGGTCTCATATGTATGCTAGCCCAGGATGAAGCATGGGATCTGAATAGCAATGATGAAAGGGAAGATCAACTGTGCCTGATTGCAAATCACAGTGAGGAGGAACAGTATTCAGAAGACAGTGATCGTGATTACAATGATCTTGACTCAGACCATTCCGAGTCATCCTCTGAGGTACTTCCTGATCCTTATATTGAACTTGAAAATCATGTCAAGGATCTTGCTCTTAAGGTTTCTAAGTATGAAAATAAAATTAAAAAGGAAAATAACTTGACAGCAATTACAGAATCCAAATTAGCTAGTGAGCATGCCTTGGTTGTAAAATTTTCAATTGAACTAGCTCACTCCAAAGAAAAAGTAACCACTCTTACTCTTGCAAACAAAACCTTAGAAGATAAAATTGCTAGTCTGAATGATAATATCTCATACTTGCAAAAGAAGCTTCATGAGGCTGAAGTTTTGAGTAGAGAAAGTTTACAAAAGTATGAAGTGATTTTTGCCCAAAGAACAAACTTATTTGCAAAGATAAAAGATATGGAGGACAAGTTTTTAAAGAGAGGCCAGACTGATCAAACCATTCACATGAACCAACCCAAAGAGTTCAATTATTATAATCCAAAGGAAGGCATTGGATATAAAAGTCCATGTTATCTTAAGTGTGTCATATCCAAGACTCCTACCATGTATGACCTTCGGTACATGAGTCTTGGATACAAAATCGTTTTCATGAAAGAGTCTGATGATCCTGAACAGTTGAAGGAAATTGAGAAGAAAGAAAAAGATAGAAAAAACAAACACTCTATTCCCTTCAACTATTCATCTCTCAATGCCAGTTACGCAACGCGTGAGATTCCTTTGTCTAATGATTATATGCCTAGCTATACTGAAAAAAAGGGGGACAAGACACGTTTTTCCAGCTACACACGCTTTTCACACGTCTGCACACGAACCCATGCATCCACACGCTTTCCAACAGCTTTTACGCGGTTCCACGCACGTCCATGCGCCACCCACGCGCTCCACGCGCCTACCAGCTGTCTCACTCTCGGTCAGCACTCGGTCAGAGGTGCTGACCGAGCCTCTGACCGAGCTCTGACTCGTCCCTCTCCTCGCTCACCGAACATATGACCCGCGTACGTCGTCTGACCGCGTTCTGACCAGTTTTCCCATCTGACCCGTTTATTGTTTTTTGTTTTATTTCTTTATTAATTTTTTTTCTTTCTCTTTTCTTTATTAGATTTTTGTTTTTTTTCATGTTTTTGGTTAAATGTGAACCCGACTCGGTGTGAGCATTTACGTTCTAAGTGTTCTATGTTTTTTAAAGGTTTTCTTCCAACACCTCGTGATTTTTTTTAAGATTACTTGATTATGCATGAGTGTTTGTGAGATTGCTTTGGTGTATGGTCGAACGATACATTTGTATGCATGCCTAGTCTTGTCTATAATTGCTATTGACACATGGCTCATGTATGCTTGGATTACTTGTTTCATCATGTCTCACCCTTGCTTGAATATCTATTATGCGTGTTCCATTGGTCTTAATTGTTATAATTAGTTACTTGGTTCACCATGTCATGATACCACCTCATCCAGTATATCCTAGGTGTTCACTATCTTGTCTCGGGTTGGTAAGATCTTTGGGTTTTGTATTCTCCAGACTTGAGAAAATTTCACACTCAATGTGTTGTGTTATTCTTTACCAAATCTTTTGAATTAGTACACAATAACACATCTCAATGATGTGTGTCTTATATCTCAATTATGTCTTTATCTCAATACTAACATCTTATTCTTCAGGTACAATGGTGAATCCACACACTTCAGCTAACCGTCAGTCTCGTGACGCTCAACCCCAAACCATCACCTATGATACCCTTTCACCTCAACTGAAAGAAATCTCTGATAGCATCTTTCCCTATGACAAATACCTTCCTTCCACCCAAAATAACCACTACCTTGACCTTGATCACTGATAACACCAAAATTATACATGTTTTGGTCATACTTAATTGTCTGATTTTACCCCATTTCTCACCCATTTCTGATCTATTTACTCACACTTTGGACTGATTCGTACTTTTATAGGTTCTGGAGGCCGTGGAACGGAAAAGTACGGAAAAAGATGAGAAAACGTGGAAATGGAAAAACTCAATCCAGAGACGATTTCGCGTTCGCGAGTTTTAAAGTCTGGCGCCGCCAAGTTCGCAAAAGTTGGAAATCTAGGGTTTGATCAAGTGTTTAGCGCCGCGAGCCAGTCGCTTGGCGATCGCGAAACGGGCTCCGACTCTCTTCTTTTAAATACTGGCCTCCTCCTTCAGTTCAAAACATCGAGTCCTCTAGTGTTAGATGCATACATATTATTAGAGTCTTGTTCTTGTGAGAGAGAGAGAGAGAGAGAGAGAGTTGTTGTGCCAATACGCTGCGGGGTTTGATTCTCGATCATCCGTCGTTGTACTGTCGGTATAATGTCTGTCTCTTTGTTTTTTGTTTGCTGTTTTTATTATGATTAGTGAGTAGTTTTCTTACGTGGTACTTATTTTGGTTAGATGAACCTTGTGGATGATGATTTTGTGATTTAATGACTATTGGTTTGTTTTTGGTTTATTGAATGTGTTTTACGGTTCCGGTTTGATTCGTATTATTTGGATATTCGAATTCGTTGTTTGGGTGTATCTGTTTAATCTGGATAGATAGACTCCGATAGGTTAATCAACCTCTCTTGACCTTCCCTTCGGAACCCGGAGAGTTGTGTTAGGTGGTTAGCTCAGACCGAGAGCAGCCAGATATTAGAATTCCGGGCAATAGTGATAGAATTGGGTGGCTGAGGTTGTCTGATAAACAATCTATGTATTAGGACTAGGACGACCAACCTAGTTGACAACCGTAAACATCACATGTTTGGGTGTCTTAGACTTAAATTCTTACAATAACCAATACAACCAAACCTTCGACCAGTTTAAATCATCCACTTGGGGAGTCGTTATAGCATGATAAGTGCTACTGTTTTTCTCTTATAAAGTTTTAATATCTCTTTTAGTATTTTCTAGTTAATCAGTTATCTTAGTTAATTAGTTATTTCATTAGTTGTCTTTTAATTAATAAAAACCATTTTCATCCAAACCCCCCAAAGCTTTAGGTTAATTAAACAAGATAAGATTATTAGTTTACAAAACTTGACCGTTCCTAGTGGTAGATACGATACCTGGACTTTCCTACACTAGATTACTCACGATTAGGTACGCTTGCCTGTGAATGTGGTACCAGTGGCTAGGCATTAGAGGTTAAAACTTGTTTCGCTTTTTATATACGATAATTACCGCATCAATCACTTCACCACCTCAAACCCAATCATAATTGAAATCCTTCGAAACCACCCACTTACCCCACTTCTCACCCGTCATGTTGATATCCCGGAAGTTTACATACAACAATTCTATAACTCCATGGAATTTGTTATGGGTACCTCTTCCACATCTGAGCACTTCCGATGCAAGGTCAAAGACTTTAAGTACAAACTCACCCCAGCCCGATTCTGTCGCATCCTACAAGTACCCGTTGACAACCCTGAGACATATCACCTGTCTGATGAAGAAATGTTCGAGGCCATCTTTACTCTCGGATTTGAGGCAAAACTTCCTACTCTTGGTGCGTTCAAACGCAAGTATGTTGCAGGTGTTTGGTCAACTCTCTTCGCCATCCTCAACAAGTGTCTTTCCTCTCGCACCAAAGGAACAGATCAATGCAGCAAAGAACTAAAGCACATCTTTCTTGGTTGTGCCACCAACAACCCCGACACCGACTATCAGTACTTTCTTTGGCAGGAATTTTCATCCGTGATCATAGACAAGACAATAACAAAGGCCAGAAATTTCATTCCGTATCCCCGATTCTTGGCACTTATCATCTCTCATATCTTAGTCAAGAACAATCTTGTTCCACGGCAGGGGCTTCCATTATTCCCTACCTGGCCTATGTCGAAACTGGTTGATAACACTGATCATCAACATATTGTTCCTATGAAGATTCCCCAAGAATTACTTGATGCACTTGATCATCGTTCACCAATTGTGAGAGCATACGACCTACAGAGCCGGAGGCTGGCACCCCGGAGGTATCCCCTAGACGAGAGAGTGAGGGTTATGAGAGTGATCATTCATCTGGGGGTGATGACCAAGGGTGTGAGGATGAGGAGTCGGGGGGAGATGACGGGGGTAACTTAGGTGGTGACGATGATCAGACCGGAGCAGGCTCTTCTCACCCTTGTCTACCTGTACTGGCTAACAGAACACCTTTTGCCTTGGTGGATTATTATTCTGAGTCTGAATACTCCAGTGAGGTTGAAATAAGGTTTGAGGGAGACAAAACAGTCGAAGATAGTTATGATAGTGAGCTGAGCGAGGGAAGTGAAAGAAATGATCAGTGGGAGTCTGGACCAAAGGTTTTAACCGGTCCTCGGCTATCCTTAGGTAGACGCTGGGCAGCCACATCTGCTACCCGTACACATGTGTTGAGTACGGGTATTGAAGAAGACACCTCCCACCCAGAGGTGCAATTGCACGCCCCACCTAGCCACTCATCCATTTCTCAAAAGGTGGGTGTTTCATTCCACGGGGAAAAAAAGCACAACGGCTATCAAGCCCTCACTTGGAGGGTGGTGATATTGAAACCGGAGGATCCCAGCCCCGATCCCCACCTTTCCTTCATGTGCATCAGAGTCTAGTGCCCGATACACATCTAGGTACACATACTGTCAGTCTGTGTGACGCAGTCTCAGCTCCACCAGTCACGATTCTTAGTGACGTGACCGGAACCCCGAGAGAGGTGTCCACGACGGGCATTTCACGAGGACCGGAGGGAAGACCTACCACGGCTATCATCACGCCAACCGTGAACATAGGCCACACCGTTGATTCAGCGGTTGTGCAAACGGACCGTCTATGTGACACCGGTGTTACTTACCCGGCATTTGTTGTCAGGGAGATGATGGATAGCGCCCTAAAGGCTGTCCGTGAGGAGTTTGATGCAAAGTTTGCGGCACTTGAGGCCCGGTTAAAGAGCAAAGGGAAGGTGACTGAGCCTGTGCGAGATCCAACACCACCTCCCCGTTCACCATCCCCACCTCCGAGATCCACTGCTCCCGTTTCCTCTACCGATGACTTACGGGACCTTCTTATGGCATCCTTATTGTCCCGGGTGATCTCAATGAACATGAGGTCAATCTTCTGGGGTACTTGAAGCGTTTCACTGATCCATCACTTCCCGCGAGCCGTCCCGAGCCGGCTACCTCCTCTTCTCAAGAGGTAGTCTCATCTATCCAGAGGCTCGAAGGGAAGCTTGATGCCCTGAAGACGGAGGATTTAGCTGAGATCAAGGGCTCTATTTCAGACATGCAGACTCAGATCCGAGCCCTTGAGACCTCGTGTCGTGCGTCAGCCGAGCCACCAAAGCGCCAACATGACGACCGAGATGACCCCGATCGCCGTGAGGGAGAAATCCATAAGAAGGCTCGGCTTGGCTCCTCAGTTTTGACAGGCACATCCTCCGGCGCCGCTCCTTCCAGTACTCATATGGGGACCGGTGCCGATGTATCTCATTCTCAGCCTGGTCAGAACCCGGCGGCAGATTCAGCGGAGGGTCGAGAGATTGTCATTCGTGTCAACCCAGAAATCTCTCACCCTGACCGCGTAGCCGCTTCAAATGATGTTCCTTCAGATGATTATGAGTCATGCATGGAGAGCTATAGTTCTGACTCACCTCTTCTGGTACCACATCAGTCGCTTCCGGGTATGGATATGTATAGTTCTAACTCTTCTTCACCCCCTATGTCTCCACATCATTCACCTTCATATGACACGCCTTCACCACATCGGTCTCCTCTTCCTCTTACACCGTCTCCTACATATAGAGGTACTCAACTAAGGGTACTGCCTCGCTCTCCTTCTCCAATTCAGGATGATTCACCTTCTCGCACTCCCTCTCCACCAGTCAAAGCTCCTCGTACCAACATATGCCGTGCTCTAAACAACCCTGTGAGTCATGGCCCTCGCGACCGATTCATGGTCAATGGAGACAGCCATCAGTATCACCTCCCAAGGTGATCTATACAAGGGAGAAGGGTGCGCCTTCAAATCGCAGAAAGTATGTGGAGCCGCTGAAATCAGTCAAGTGGGATAGAGAGAGAAGGTGTGGCAGTTATCTTGAGGATATTCATAGATCCATCTTCACTGACAAGGTGGAGAACTTGTCTCTGGAGAAGTTCTACGACATCACCAATCTGCCGCCACAAAAGCAGACCAAGTATCTCTACTGGATGGATACCCAAGCCAAACCCAAGGCAGATGTGTTCTTCTATGATAACCCAATCATTCGACTCAGTGAGGTTTCATCCGTATGCTTCCAGGGCCTATGGTTCTCAGTCTTTTCTGTCATCCGAAAGAAAAACGGGGAGTTCACATTCACCGAGGATGATTTCGATAATGTGCATATTGATGACATAGACAGATTATACACTGACTTAAGACGCTTACAACCCGACCTCAGGAGACATTCAAGGGACTAGAAGTTGTTAAGCGCTTTATCGAGAGGAACCGGAGGAACTCAGAGATTCATGACTTTCAGATCGGGTTAGAGAGTCATCAGAGCACGATCAACCTTTCTCCGCCAAATCAAGACCTTCCAAACATCGATCGCTATCCTCTCTACAAAGTCCTTGAGAAACCGGCTCTTGGGGTAGTGTACCAGAATCAGAAAGAAGAGAAGAAGTTTATGCGATGCGATGAGGTCCACAAGCACAGTGATGGGACGCTCCACATCATCAACAAAGGGTTGGCCATCGAAAAGAAGAGGCTTGAGCTTGAGGTGTTGAAGACTAAGCACTGGATAAATCCCTCCATCCAGATAGACGAGGTTTTCCAGATCATCGAGCATCGTCTAGAACATCATATCATTCTACGACGCCTCGAATCCTATTGTGGTCTACGGAAGATAGAGGGACCGGTCAAAAGGCTTGAGGAGAGACCGCCACCACCATCCTCACGGAAAAGAGAAGGATCGTTAAAGAAGCCCAAAGAGACTGAAGCGTTAAAGAAGAAGTCATCAAGTCATCATCAGAAGTAGAGAAATTGACACAAAGGGGGAAATTGTTAGAAAATCTAGTTAGTTGTGTCAATTTTACAATTATCTAAACTTACTTTCTTTTATGTAATTTGTAATTAAAGGCCTATTATTCAAGGCCCAATTGTTTAAGCCTTTTTAGCCCTTTTATTGTTTAGTATAAATAGGTGATACTTTCATCATTTGTACTTCTTGCTTCTCTAACAATCTATGGAATACAATCTATCTTAGATCTTTGTACTTAGCATATACATCATCTTGATTTAAGTATTCTTGATTTGATTAATTTGGAACCCACAATTTTGAAGCCACTGATCCTTAATCTTTCTTGCAGCCTCAAGAACTTCCTCTCTTCTCTATTGGTTGTTTGGTAAAAATATCAACTTCTGCTTTAACAAAGTCTATGTTGACATTTAAACTTAACTGCAAGATCTTCGCAACATATTTGTAACGGAGATTCTCAATCTGGTTCTTCTGTGCATCTTCTTCAACTGCAAAACCAGAGTCTCATTTGCTAACATTCCCTCCCATAAAAGTCTCCATATGTCGCATCACAAATATGCCGCAATCAATCTTGTTTCCTGTTGTTCTCCATAACATCTTTTCCCTCTTTTGTTTTGCCTTTGACAACTTCTTTGCTCTTCCATCATCAATGAAGTTAAGGGTTTTTAAAAACACTTTTTTTCTAAAAAATAAAAAAGTATAATAAATAATATGTATAATATTATAAAAAAACAAATATTAATATTAACCATATACATATTATTATGTAGTTTTTTTATTCATTTTATATGCAGACAATAACATACTTTTATTCATTATGAAAAACAGTTTCATTTATTTGTTTATTTAACATCTACATGTTTATTCAGTCAAAATAACAGTTTCATCTATTTATTTATTTAATATCTAAATCTTCATTCATTCTGAATAACAGGTTCAAAATATTTATTTATTTAACATCCAGATATTCATTCATTGTGAATAATAGATTCATGTGCCAAATTTCTGTTATTCAGAATCAATAATAGTTACATGTGCTATTATTAATAATATTTTAGTTTAACTACTTCTTTAATAATTCTGAAAAACAATTTAATCTACTTGTGTTGTTAAAATCTAGATATTTATTCAGTCTGAATAACAGTTTGATATAAAAAAAAATTTAACATATAAATGTTTATTCATTCTGAATAACAAATCCATGTCCAATATTATATTAAAATACAAGTTCAGATATTCAGGTAAATTTGTATTCATGATACAATTATAAAAATAACAATTATACAAAAATTAAAAATATTTTATATAACAATCATACATAATTTGGTATTAAAAATAAGAATACTTACCACAATCATTGGAACTTTCCCATATTTTGCCGAGTCTGGGATGTCAACAGCACTATTGTCAAGGATATGGAATGATCCTTTCTTCAAATCAAAACAAATTAGATAATAGTGATCTTGACTCACTATTGGGAAAAAAAACCTGTATAAAAATGTTATTAGTTAGTTTCTAAATATATTATATATTATGAAAATATTATCATTTTTCATATGTGATTCATACCTGTTAAATATTTGTATAGTTCAGGGACCCCTCTGTAATATTTCTGTCTATATATTGTGCTCAATACACGCAACCCTAATGACGGGTTTTCCACAATTTCACATGGTATCAGAGCCAATACCAAAACCCTAATTTTAAGAAAACCCTATTTTTTTTCCTCTTTTACAGCAGCCGTCGCCGCCGTCGCCGGCGACCACCGTCTGCAGCCGCCGGCCACCTACTCCGGCCTTCCTCCTATTCCTAGTGACTCTTCTCTCATGTCTATAGCGTCACTCTCGCAACCACGAACGCCACCATCGCCTCCTGCTATTCCGGCGACTGCTGCGTCACCACGCCTGAAACACCGTCGCGTCACCACGCTGCGTCTCCTCCCTCTCCATCTCCGCCGCGCAGCTACGAGACAACCCCGACGGTTTTGTGCATCTCCTCACTGGTAAAGATCTGCTTCTGTGCATCTCGTCGACAACCCCGCCGGAACCCCATCTCAACGACAGATCCCTAGCGACGGTTGATACCGCCGCCTCACTCTGTCGCCGCCGCGAACAGATCTCAGCGCCGCCTAGACCTCCGATCCGCCGCGACCACACTTTCTGCTCCGATCGTCGCCGCCGCGAACTTCCCTATCGTTTTCGGATCTGCATCTCGCCGGTTTGCTCCGATCGTCGCCGCCGTATCCCTAGCGTTTTCCGATCGTCGCCGCCGCGAACATCTCGCCGGTTTGCACTTGCCGGAACCCTAGCGGCGCCGGAATCTGCATCTCTTCCGGCCACGACGGTTGCTTGCTTTTTGAGTTGCTGTTGTGAGAAAGAAAACAAAGCAGCCTTTATATATATATATATATATATTTCTTAAAATATATATATATATATATATTAAAAAAAACTGCTGTTTTTCTTTCGGTTTGCGTGCGAGAGTACTACCACCGTGACTGTTTTGCAATCGGTTACCGTCTCCGTCCACCATTGCGTGTAGGGTTTGTGGTACATTACTATCCCTCTACCCGCGGTTAAGCGTTTTGCTTGTTTTTTTCGTACGTTTGTTAGTTTATTTTTTTGTGCTTTCCATTTATTTGCCATGACTACCTCAGCCTCCTCCACCACCCTCACTGCCCCCACTGCTAGCCAACTTGTGTTTGCCCTAACCAACGTCTACTCTCAGTTTAGTTTTAAACTTTCCACTGATGGATCCAAATACAAGCTTTGGCGTCGTATTTTTCTGGATATGTGTAAGGGTGCAAAAGTCTATGGTCACATCACTGGAAAATGTAAACCTAGTGGTGATGATGATGAGGAATGGAAGGCTATTGACTCCCGCATCAAATCCTGGTTTTACTCCACTTGTGATGCCAATTTATTACAGATAATCTCTAGTGATAGTTGCACAGCTAAAGACCTCTGGGACAAACTAGAAGAATTTTTCCTGAATAACAAAATGTCCCGCATGCTCCAACTTCAAGAGCAATTTCGTAACACAAAGAAAGGTACACTGTCCATCACTGATTTTTGCCATAATCTAAAGAATTTGGCTGACGCCCTTGCTGATTGTGACTCCAAAATAACTGATGTTGAATTGGTTATGCAAATCCTTCGCCAGTTACCACCCTCCTATCATAGCATTGTCGACGTCATCACCAACACCAAACCTTTCCCTTCTTTCCTTGAGGCCAAAAACATGCTTCTCCTTCACGAGTCTCGTGAAGAATCTGTTGAACCCCACACCGATACCCCTCTCACTTCTTCCGCTGCCTTATACTCTTCTGCCCAATCTGCCCTAAATGGAAAATCGAAAAATAAATTTAACAAGGGTCGAAATAATGGGCGTTCTGCTTCCAAAGGGGGGGGGTAATACTAATGTTTCTGCAAGCTCTCACTCTTTTGCAGGTAATCCGGGACACTCTCAGGCGTACTTCGGGAATTCTCCCACACCTGGCCATGCTCCGTCTGTTCAGCCAGGCCTCCTTGGTGCACCTCCTGTGCCTTCGTTTGGGACGGGTTCTCCTCAACCGTCCCCTACGATGCTTAGTGCACCTCAGCAGCTCCTTGCTCATCCTTTCCATCAGCCGTCGGCGAACTCACACCAGCACTATTATGGGCTTCCTCAGTCCCCCACTCCGATGCCAGTCTCTCCTCAGTTTATGCAGCATGCACAGCCATCCACACTTGTGCCACCACCTGCTCAGCCTCCGTTTGGCGGACCTCCGCCTCATCAGCCATCTTTTGGCGGACATGCTTCACAGTACACTGATCTCTCTTCTGTTTTTCAGGCTATGTCTGTGCAGCCACCTCAGGACAACAACTTTTACATGGACACCGGTACATCCAGGCACATGACCTTCAACCAAGGTACAATGCACTCTCTAACTCCTTGTAATTCTAGTTTCATTCAGGTTGGTAATGGTGTTGTGGTTCCTGCTAGATACATTGGCCAATGTAAATTACCTTTTTCTCCTTGGCCTCTTTTGCTGAAAAATGTCTTAGTATCTGATAAACTCATCAAAAACCTTATCTCTGTCCGTCGTTTTACAATTGATAATTCTGTATCTGTTGAATTTAATCCTTTTGGTTTTACTGTGAAGGATCATAAAACAGGTTCGTTTCTTCAGCGTTGCGACAGTGATCACCATGATCTTTATCCTGTTCTTCCTCCTTCTCCTCAGTCTGCAGTTGCTTCGGCCAACGTTGCTGTCTCTTTTGACGTCTGGCATCGACGGCTAGGTCATCCGGGTGCTGCTGTTTTTCAGTTTCTTTTGTCTCGCAAGTTTATTACTTGCTCTAGTCAAAACTCTTCTTTATGTCATGCTTGTCAGTTAGGAAAACATTGTCGTTTACCTTTTTCTTTATCAGCTACTAAAACTTCTCGTGTGTTTGAACTTATTCACTCTGATCTATGGACTTCTCCTGTTACTAGTTTGAGTGGATTTAAATATTATGTTCTGTTTTTGGATGATTATTCTCATTTCTTATGGGTCTTTCCTTTACGTGCAAAATCAGAGGTATTTTCTGTTTTTAAAACCTTTCGCGCCTATGTTCTAAATCAATTTAAAACGGACATTCAGCTTTTCCAATGTGACAACGGTCGTGAGTTTAACAATCAACCTTTTTTGGATTTTTTCAAAACTCATGGCATCAAAATACGTTTTTCTTGTCCCTATACGTCTCAACAAAATGGAAAAGTTGAGCGCACCATCCGCACTATTAATAACACCTTACGCACGTCTCTCATCCAAGCCTCTCTCCCGCCCAAATTCTGGGTTGAGGCCCTTCTTTCTACTGTTCACACCTTTAACCTGCTTTCGTCCACCACCATTCAGTACAAGACCCCCTTTGAGGTATTGTTTGGTTTCTTTCCTACCTATTCTCATTTGCGAGTATTTGGGTGTTTGTGTTATCCCAACACTTCGCCTACTAGTGCTCACAAGCTTGCTCCTTGATCCTCTGCCTGTGTCTACCTCGGTCCCAGCACGGATCATCGAGGGTATCGTTGCTTAGACCTCATCATGCAAAAGGTCATCATCTCTCGTCATGTCAACTTTGATGAAACCCACTTTCCGTTTCCTGACTTCCAACCTCATCCATCCTCTGAGGACTACGACGCGTTTGATGTTGATGATTCTCTCCCTTCCCTCTCTCCTATGGTCGATTCTTCCTCCCCTCCGTCGGACGCTGGCCCTTCTGCTTCCTCTCCTCAGCCCTCACCGGCTGAGTCCTCTGGCACCACTTCTTCTCCTTCCGCTTCTTCTGATGAGCCTTCTCAGCCTCCTGCTCCGGCTGCTACCTCCGGTCATCCGATGACCACTCGTTCGCGCACAGGCTCTCTTAAGCCAAAACAGATCTTCAATCTTTCGGTCACTAGTGACATCTCTCCCATTCCTCGGTCTACTGCTCAGGCCATGTGTGACCCTCATTGGCGGGCCGCCATGGATGCTGAAATGGCAGCCATTCTTTCTAACTACACGTGGGATCTTGTTCCTAAACCCTCTGATGCTAACATTGTTGGCAATCGTTGGCTGTTTCGCCATAAGTTTGACAGCAATGGACGTCTTGAGCGTTACAAAGCCTGTCTCGTTGCTTAGGGCTTCTCTCAGCAACCCGGCCTGGACTTTGATGACACTTTCAGTCTCGTTGTCAAACCTGCCACTATTCGCACGGTTCTTAGCATCTCCATCTCTCGCAACTGGCCCATTCATCAGCTTGATGTTAAGAATGCATTTCTTCATGGTGATCTCACTGAGACTGTTTACATGCGTCAGCCCCCTGGCTATGTAAACAATTCTTTTCCCGATCATGTCTGTCGCCTACGCAAGGCTCTTTATGGCCTTAAGCAGGCGCCCCGTGCGTGGTATCATCGTTTTGCTGTCTACCTTTCCTCTTTAGGTTTTCTTAGCAGTAAGACCGACACCTCTCTTTTCACGTATCATCGCGGATCTGATACTATCTACCTCCTTCTTTATGTCGATGACATTATTCTTACTGTCTCCTCTCCTACTCTTATTTCCATGGTTATCTCTAAGTTATCCTCTGAGTTTCCCATGTCTGATTTGGGTCCGTTATCCTTCTTCTTAGGAATTGATGCGTCCCGTAGCAAGTCCGGACTCTTTCTTTCTCAATCTGCCTTTGCTCAAGAGATTCTTGCACGAGCTGATATGGTCTCGTGTAATCCCTGCAGCACTCCGGCTGACACCAAAACAAAGCTTGCTGTTGATGGCGAGCCTGTTTCTGATCCCACCTTATATCGAAGCCTTGCTGGTGCCCTGCAATACTTGACTTTTACTCGTCCTGATATTGCTTATGTCGTTCAACAGGTCTGTCTCTTTATGCATGACCCGCGTCTTCCGCATTTCAATGCGCTTAAACGCATCTTACGGTATTTAAAGGGTACCCTGTCTCATGGTCTTCATATTAAGGCGTCAACTGTTGATCGCTTGGTTGCCTATTCGGATGCCGACTGGACCGGGTGTCCTACTACACGTCGGTCCACTTCAGGGTTTTGTGTCTATCTGGGTGATAATCTCGTTTCTTGGTCCTCCAAACGACAACATGTCGTTTCTCGTTCTAGCGCCGAGGCCGAGTACCGGGGGATAGCCAATGTAGTTGCTGAAACTGCTTGGTTACGAAACCTCCTACTCGAGTTGTATTGTCCCCTTTCTCGTGCCACCGTTGTTTTCTGTGACAACGTCAGTGCCATGTATCTAGCATCTAACCCTGTTCAGCACCAGAGAACCAAGCATGTGGAAATAGATTTACATTTTGTTAGGGAGCGTGTTGCGATTGGTCATGTGCGTGTTTTGCATGTTCCATCCGCGTATCAGTATGCAGATATTTTTACGAAGGGTCTACCTACTAGTTTATTTCTTGATTTTAGAAATAGTTTGAACATTCGTTTACCTCCCGATCAAACTACGGGGGTGTGTTAAATATTTGTATAGTTCAGGGACCCCTCTGTAATATTTCTGTCTATATATTGTGCTCAATACACGCAACCCTAATGACGGGTTTTCCACAATTTCACAATACCAACTGAATTTTCTTTAACTTATCCATCGCTGAATATTTATCCATAAATGCACAGATATTGGTCCAAAACAGTTCAATACATCTTTCATCAGTTGAATGTTTTTGAAACATTTCTCCTGGCTATTAAAAGTATAAAAATATACATCATTAAATAATATTTTAAATCTAATAGAACTATAAACAATTTGTTAATTTAAAAATTAATGAAAAATCTATAATTGTTAGTGAACTTACAATTACGTTTGTTGGGAAGAACAATCTACTTGGTGATTCCTTGCTCTTTAATCTCTCTTCATGATTGAGCAAAATACACCAAGTGTCTATTACATTGTAATAGACTTCACTTTCTGGAATCATACTTCCTATCATATATCTTGAACATTTATCTCCCTCTTTTGTTTCAAAAAGAATATCACTGTTTAATAATTAAGTAAAGAAAAGTTAATACATCAATAATAAATATAAAGTATCAAAATAACATTTACTTAAGATCATAAGTATATCTATATTGAATAACAAATAATTTAAATTGTAACTATTTTTCTTATTCATTCTGAATAATAAGTTTAATATTGATATTGAATATTGTAGACACATGTACTAATGATTTAAAGTTATTTTCATATTCAATATGAATAAAAAAAGCTAGTCATGTTAAAAAATAAATCTACTTTATAAATCATATATATAACTTACTCCTTTTTTCCTTGAAGTGCAAACACTAAATTTGCAAATCTGCAGTCATTTGCGTTTGGTTTTGAATTTATGCCCACTGTCCTTTTGAAGAATGGTGATTTAACAACATCAGATAAAGTCTGAATTCTCTTCCCCTTATCTTCAACTGCATCTACTTTTTCCTTTTTAAAGTTGACAATCAACTTTGTTTTCTTCATTCCATCACCTTTATCCTTCTCCATCTCTTTTTCTGACTCATTCTCTTTCTGCTTCTGTAGCTTTCTTCTACTCTCCTCCTCTTGTTTCTTCTTCATTTCAATTTCTTTCTCTAACTGTCTTCTATTGTGTTCATGTTCCTCTTGTTGCTTTTTATGCAACTCAATCTCTTCCTGTTCCTTATCCTTCTTTCTTTTCTCTTCCTCTTCATCCTTTTCCTTCTTTCTTTTCTCTTTCTCTTCATTCTTCTTTTGTAGCTTGTTTCTTTTTTCCTCATCCTCTTTTTGTATCTTTTCTATTTGTTTCCTTTTCTCCTCCTCTAACTCCTCCTTTTTCCTTTCAGCCTCTTTATCCTTCTCTGTGAACCCTTGATCCATATTTTCAGTTTCATTTTCTTCTTCCTCTTCACCTTATTGCTTGCTAATTTGATTGATATCAACAACATTTGAAATCATTGAAGTTGCAATATCATCATAATTCATCTGACTATTCTGACAACTTGTTTCAACAACACATCTTCTTCATTTACATTTCCCTCTTCTTCACCTTCTGTTGAATTATCTTGTTGTTATTCAACAAAAATTCCTTTTCCTTTGTCTGTATCAACCAACAGAATTAATTTCTCATCCATTTTAAACATCTGTTCAAACTTTTTCTTCCGATCTTTCAATTGGTTGTTATTAGAAAACAACTTCATTTTTTCAATGATTTTGCATTCTAAGCTTTTCTTCTTTTCAGACAAATAATCCAAATCATTATCGATATCTTTCAAAATTTCCTGTGTGCAAAACAAATTATTGTTCAAATAATTTGAAATATTCATTATGAATAACACAAACATGGTGAATAAACAGTATGTCATTAGTACTGAATAACACAAACATGGTGAATAAAAAGTATGTCATTAGTACTGAATAACACAGTGTGTCATTAATACTGAATAACAAATAATTTAGTTAATATATAAAATTTTTACCTCCTCTGATTGGATAATCAAATTATCTTGAAAAACTTCAGCTTCTTGGTTATTCAACTTCAACTTTCCAAATCCACCGTTATTGAACTCATATGTTTGCCGTCCATTCAGCATACTTGTTTTCCATTCTCTAATTGCAGGAATCAGTCTTTTATGTGGAACAGCTTCACATGATGTGGAATCAACATATAGTAGCTACATGTTGTATTATTTAAACAATAAGTGAATATTATGTTTAAAAAATATTTTTAAAAAGCATTTGTTTAGAATTACACACCATTAAAAAAGTAATAGGTCCAGTGTAGAAACTTATGGCTACTTTGCTGCTCCAAGCATTCTTTGCATCCCTTGCACAGTCGCATATATACTTGCACCAATTAGTCATCTTGAAATCAAGCTCATTTGGTAGATGTAATAGAATTGTTGAATTCACAATTCCCATCTTCGACGATTCTGCCATTGAGTTAATAAACAAAATGATGAAATTTAGTCTGAACCTCCAATCATCATTCTCTGACTGTGTTATCTTCTTCTGAATTTCAAATGCTCTTATACATGATCTATCATCAAATTGTGCTTTCCAAGACTCTATTCTATCATACCAACTTTCTCCTGTTACAAAGGCTTTGATATCTAATCCTTCATTTTTCAGTCCGAGTATTCGACTGAATGATTCGTTGTTGACTTCTATATCACCATCCCCTCACTATCAAAAGCATTAACAATACCAAATGCCAGCCTAGATGGTATTGTGTCAACATCTAAATGAAGAATACTTCCTAAACTGTTTTCTTCAACCCACTTCTTCTGTAATGGTCTTAGAGTTCTCATAACTGTCATTAAGTTTTTTGGTGAAGTTCTTATTAACAGTGTTCTACCTTCACACTTAACTCTTGGCATTTTATTTGATTTCTTCCCTTTTTCTCCTTCTTTCTTTCCTGCTACAAATATTAGTTGTAAAATATTTTTATTTTGAACAATATAAAGATTATGTAATAGTTGAAACCTTCAAGAACCTCACTTACCACTTTTCCAAGACTTAGTGTTATTCAGTCTGAATAATAGTGTTATTCAGTCTGAATAATAATGTTATTCAGACTGAATAACACTAAGTCGCTTGCTTTTTGGTTACAAGTCGCGCATGTCACTGAATTTTCGGCGAGTTAGTGTTATTCATACTAAATAACACTTTATTCAGTCTGAGTAAAGCGTTATTCAGACTAAAAAATTCAGAGTGACACATGGCGTGCTCTCGGTTGTCCTCACGTTCACAACCAAAAACTGGTTTGTTATTGAACCCACCCTTATGTAATATACTTATTAAGAAATAAATAACTTTGCTACCTTTTTTGGATTTTTTATCTTCTTTGTTTTTTGTACATGAGGTACCTTGTGCTTCAGCTACTTCTTCTATGTTACATTAACAGAAAGGAATTAGTAAAATATAATATTAAACAATAAAAAAGTAATTAATATTTTTATATAACTACCTTCTGAATAATTTGAATTTTTACGCATCTTCTTTGAAACTCTGTTTGTCAATATCTGGTTTTTAGATCTTTTCGCTTCTTTATTTTTAAATGTAACAATTAGTTAATACATTTTATAAAAATAATAAAATAAAAGAAAGGTATGATAATGAATGTTTTTCAAAAAACAGCTAGATATAGCATTCCCATTCACAATGCATAGTAAACAAAATAAAACCAATATATTCAAACACAGCTTGTTAATCATACTGTATAACAATCATTTCCATTCACAATGCATAGTAAACACCATAAAGCAAATATATACAATCGCAGCTTGTTATTCATACTAAATAAGAATCATTTAATACTCATAATGCATACTAAAAACCATAATAGAGGATATAGCATTTCCATCCACAGTGCATAGTAAACACCATAAGTAAATATATCCAAATGCAGCTTGTTATTCATACTGAATAACAATCATTTCATATTCACAATGCATAGTACACACGATAAGAAACATATGCAAACACAGCTTGTTATTCATAGTGAATAACAATCATATTATCAATGTGAATATTTTTTAATAAAAACAAAGTAGCAAATGTATTAAAAATCACATATATAACTAAGTATACCTTATTATTCATTTTGAATGAAATACAAATTATCAAAAATCAACTAGTCAATAAAACTATTGTACAAAACTGTTAGATGAAACTATTCTACAAAAAATTCATACCAAATATAATCAGTTATATAAGTAAATAAACATTAATATTCATAAATGTATAACAAGCACATTATAATATGATCGCTTAAAGTTCATTTAATCATTACTACTGTAGCTATTACTTATGTTAACAAACTAAATAAACTAGATTCTTATTATTCATCGATTTAATCAACTATTTAATGATAATAATCTACCGAAACCCTAACTATTCAAAAATACATATTCAAAAAATATTACCTCTTGCAAAGCTTTTACTCACTGGAACATCATCCATATTATCATCGATTTCTTTAGACATTTTCAGCATTTGTATTTCTTCTTCAAATGTTAATGGCGGTTTTTGAGAGACGGTGGTTTTTTAGAGAGAGAAACACGAATCTTTTCAGAGAAGGTGGTTTTTGAGAGAGTAAACTTTTGCAGGCTACATACATAGTGTGATAATGGTTGCTATGCATTCTAATTTGAATCGTCTTTGTGTTTCCCATTTTACCCTCTACGCGCTTTAATTTTTTTAAGCTATAGTCACAACTTACATCTTATTTTACAAAACGCCACCGTATAATATTTATATTGAATATCTCAAAAAAAATTCAAAGGTCTATATCAATTTGAATATTTAAAACGAAAAAAACTTTTATTCAAAATGAATAAAACACAAACCATAATAAAAGTTAATGTTTATATTAACTCTTATTACATTTAATGTTTATATTCACAATGCATAGCAAAAACAATGAGCAATATATATAAACACACCTTATTATTCAGAATGAATAAAAAAGCAAGTAGTTGTAATTTCTTAATTTGCAAAGAATAGAAAAACATCATCATTTATATAACTAAAAACATTTTCTTATTCATCTTGAATAAGTAAAAATACATTCAAAATGTAATATTTACATTCATAAATGCATACCAAATACAATAACAAATATATATAAATACACCTTGCTATTCATTTTGAATAAGAAGTATATTATCAATGTTAATG
Organism: Centaurea solstitialis; assembly: GCA_030169165.1. Taxonomy (NCBI): domain Eukaryota; kingdom Viridiplantae; phylum Streptophyta; class Magnoliopsida; order Asterales; family Asteraceae; genus Centaurea; species Centaurea solstitialis. The sequence goes on from CM058043.1 coordinate 77,146,364, forward strand.
TTTTTAATAAAAACAAGTAGATTTGAGTTTTTCATTTCGAAAAGCTTAAAAAAATATGAATAACAAAAGACACATTATTTAGTTTAAATAAATGGTGAAAAATTCAGTCTGAATAATTCCTGAATAACATAAAAAATAATTTTATTCGTTCTGAATATCTAGAATAAACATGTTGAAATAAACTAGAAACTCTTGCACAATAGTTGTCATTATATTAAGTAACAAAATTTAATATATAACAGAATTCAAAACAAACAAACATTAACACTTAAAACACAACAGTAATTGTTTAACAAACAAACACAAGCATAAAACAAACCATTAAGTACAAAAATGAAAAACAAATTGTTTTTATTAGATAATCAAAAGCTTCTTCATATTTTAAAAGCATTTGTCCTTCATCATTTTAGCAGCCTGGAGAAGTTCCAATTGTTTTTCTAGCGAGTGTTGTTGAAACTTTTCTACCTCAGCAGTAACAAACTCTTTGTTACAGTTTATGTTTGATAGTAGAATCTTTGAAATATATTTGATACGAATGTACTCAATTTGCAACTTCTGCTTGTCTCCTTCTCGATCAAATCCACAATGCCATTTCGACAAATTCCCACCCATAAAAGTCTCCATATGTCTCATAGCAAAGATACCACAGTCAATGTTGTTCCAGATTCAAGTTCTAATCAACATGCAACAACTAGAGAATGATATAGAAAGCCATATGTCATTGATTCTTGGAAGAATTGTTTACACACACTAATACACCAAGAACACACACACTTAAGAACTTGGCTTCTCTCAATCACTCTCACTTTACAAAATGATACGTATGCATGTCACTACTAACAAACTAACTCACTTTGGGTATTTATACCCAAACCCTTACAACCCTTCAACTTTGAAACAATTACAATATCTACCCTAATAAAGGAAAACTATTACAAAAGACTAAAACAATACAAGTAAACTTTGACTTTGAAGATCACTTTGACTTTGCCTTTGACTTCAACTTTAGCACAATCTTGTGATCTCGGATACAATCCGATTTTGCACCCAACAATCTCCCCCTTTGGATTCGAGATCACAAAAAGAATTAGGCAAACGTCTTCTAGAAAGCATCAACACTTTGAACATCAACAATAAGCTTCCTTGAACGATAAGCTTCGGTAATAATCTTCAAGAATCATCCAATCTTCATGAAGCTTTAACAAACTTTGAACACGAAGCTTTAACAAACCGAGATATCTTCAAATAATCACCAAACTTCAAACATCTCTTGCAAGCATCTCTTGTCATATCTCGTAATCTTCTCTTCATCTTGACATTTCGGAACCATCTCCCCAAAGTATCTTCAAAAAGCATTTCTCGACTTTACATTTCTAAACCTTTCTTCTTACTTTCAAAAACATTCTTCTTTTTCTCGAAATCTTTTCTTTCATTCACAATCTGTCTCTCTAAATCAGAAATCTTCTTCGAAAGTTTATCACTTTTCAACTCAAAAGATTTTCTCTCTTTCTCAAAAACCTTTCTTTCTTCTTCAAAAACCTTTCTTTCATCTTGTAACATCTTTTCAACCTTAACCAACTCACTATCCACAACATTCTTCTTGTTGGTACAAGAATCGGTACAAGACTCAAGAGAATCAAACACATTCATTCCATCATAAGAATTGGAATCATCATCATCATAACAACAATTAACATAACATGTTGATTCAGAAAACTCTTTGAAAATCTTGTTTTCTTTTTGCTCATCAAAAACTGATATCTTCACAGAAAGTTCGTTAATCTTTGCTTCAAAAGCTCGTCTTTCTTTCTCAAAGTTACTTCTTTCGATGATCACGATTTTCTCAAAATCATTTACTTGGTTTGAAAGCTCTATCACTCTTGAATGAGAAGATATAAGTTTGTTTTCAAAGACTTTCTTATCTTCTTCTAACTCATGAACTTTCTTTTGCAAACATTCATTTTCTTTCCTCAAAGAAGTTACAAGTTTTAAGTTTTGAGCATTTCCAAACGAATGTTTTAATAATTCATCATGCTCATTTTGCAAATCAATTTTCAAACTTGTAATTAAACTTCTTTCATTAGAAAGTGACTCTTCAAGATCAGTAACTTTAATAAGAAGATCAGCTTTTTCAGCATTTGATATAGATAAAGTTTTCTGAAGCTCAGTTATCTGTTTTGACAATTCTGAATTTTCCGATTCTTGCCCTTTTTCACTCTGTAATAACTTCTCTAAATCCACAATCTTCATTTCTAACAAAGATTTGTCAGAACTCAACTTTAGATTTTCCTGGTTTAGCTCAAAGACACGATGACTGTATGTCATATAATTCTTCCATAATGTATGATAGTCAACAGGCTCTGTCATCTTAACTAATACGAAAATAGAACTTGAAAATGATCGATAATTCACTGAAATTGATAGATTTCTTCTGAACTGCTGGAGGTATGCAAATCTAAACACTTCTTTTGATCAACAAAAAGGTTAGCGACAAAAGTCAAAAAGTCAACCGTAAAGTCAACCGGTGAATAGCGAAATCCCGAGAAAAAATATTTTTCAAAAATTTGAAAGTTGATTTTGACTGCGAAATTGAAATGTTAGTCCAAAAATACAACCTCTCGGAAATCACCAAAATCTCGGAAAAACCGGCATTTTTCGGGAAAAAATGACCTTCTTAAAAATGACTGAACTTTTTCACCGTAGAATCAGATAAGAAGTCTTAAAAAGTTTACGTGAAAAAACGCCCGAAAAACGCTTCCAGACTCTTTTTTTTTTTTTTTTTTTTTTTTTTTTTTTTTTTTTTTTTTTTTTGCTTAAACTAATCCGATTCGGAAAACACTATATTCCGATTCGGATTTTTCAGTTTTCCGAATCGGAAAATGTAGTTTTCCGAATCGGAAAAACACAACTGATAGAGATCCGAGAAAAATTTCGAGTTGGTATTTGGGCAAATTCCGAATCGGAAAATGATGTTTTCCGAATCGGAGTTTGACTAATACCAAGTCGGAAAACGAGTAAGATCAGATCTAAACAACAAAACGAGTCCAAAAAATCGAGTCCAAAAAATTTTCCGATTCGGAAAATTTCAAAAATTTTCCGATTCGGAAAACTTGTATTTTCCGATTCGGAATTTATGAATATTCCGATTCGGAAAATATGAACACCAGTTCGGAAAACCGAACAAAAACCGAGCAGAAGGTAAAAAAACTCAAAAATTACTGCTCAAATCACCAAATTTTGACTCTAAATCACTCCTAAACACTGTAAAAACATCATATTAACCACAAACAATCAAATTCAGATCCAAATCATGATCAAATGAAGAACATCAAAACTCAAACCTCCATTTTCAAAAAAAACATAAAAAAATCAAGAAATCATACCAAATTCAAGTGAATTTCCAGCTCTGATACCACTTGTTGTTCCAGATTCAAGTTCTAATCAACATGCAACAACTAGAGAATGATATAGAAAGCCATATGTCATTGATTCTTGGAAGAATTGTTTACACACACTAATACACCAAGAACACACACACTTAAGAACTTGGCTTCTCTCAATCACTCTCACTTTACAAAATGATACGTATGCATGTCACTACTAACAAACTAACTCACTTTGGGTATTTATACCCAAACCCTTACAACCCTTCAACTTTGAAACAATTACAATATCTACCCTAATAAAGGAAAACTATTACAAAAGACTAAAACAATACAAGTAAACTTTGACTTTGAAGATCACTTTGACTTTGCCTTTGACTTCAACTTTAGCACAATCTTGTGATCTCGGATACAATCCGATTTTGCACCCAACAGTCAACTTGATTACTTGTTCTCCAACTCATCTTTTGTATCTTTTGTTTTGCTTTCACCAACTTGTTAGCTCGTTCATCTCTAATTATTTTCAAAGCTTGTACAAACACCTTATGCTAAAAAACAAAAATTAAAATATAATTAATATTATCAACAAAATAAAACTATTTTACTTATTCAGAATTAACCTTTTAATTTATTTCTATTCATATTATATAATAATAAGCATTCTTACCACATTATATGGAACAATTCCATAATTTGTTGAACTTGCCTCATCGGTAGCATTGTTATCCAATATGTGGAACGAACCCTTTTTCAAATCAAAACAAATCACATAATAGTGATATTCATTCACTATTGGAAAAAAGACCTGTATCAAAAACTTATTAGTTAATTAACAAATAACATTCCTAATTTTGAATAATTAACTTTTAATGAAAGTTTCATACCAATTCTGTAAGTGCAATAACAATGGATCAAATCAATCAATTCTCATTTCATCAAGTAAATCTTTACAATATGAACTTTCTCTCTCTAGATTCTCTCACTAGAACACACACTAATGAATATTACAATAAAGCTCATTCCTATCAAGTCTCCTACAACTCCTTCTAACACACTATATATACTCTTGACTACAACAAACACTTATATTGACTTTGCTAATTACATCTTTGACTTCCTTGTTTGACTTTCTTTGACTTCAATATTGTTTCCTCATCTTATGATCTCGGATACAATAATATTTGCTCTAACAGTCTCCCCCTTTGTATTCGAGATCACTCTTCAAAATGAGCTTCAACTTTACCGATCTTCTGTCTTCATGTCAAACAAACGTTTTCGGTTACACAAGTCATACAAATAACAATCTCCCCATTTATGCAAGCATCATCTTCAGAGCAAAGTCTTCAAACATGAACTCGTCTTTTAGAAAAGCATAATTCTTCTCTTGAATCACAAACACTGTAGATCACTTGAATCAATCCACTACACTGTCAAGCTTCTTAACCAACTTTGATATCTTTGACCAATCCAACATTCTCATCAATCTTCAGAACTTGATATCAACCTTTAAATCCAAGGCTTTTCAACCTCAGATTCAAAAGATTCAAATTCAGAATTCTCTTTAGCTCCCCCTTAACCCTTGCTTTCTTCTTTCAAACTTTTTATCAATTATTCCTCTTCATTCATATTTCCTCTCAATCCACCATCAGAATGTTCTTCAAATGTTTTCATCTTCAACTCTTGACACTATCATCTTTTTCTTCATGAAATATCAACACTTGTATCACGATCAACATTGATACTTCATTTACCCAAACATCTTGAAATCTTCAATCAACCATACTTGATATCTTGAACTCTTCAACATATATCATTTTGAACTTTTACACATAGTTCCCATACCTTCATTGTGTCTTCGCATATGTCTTTGATGAAACTACTCCCCCTCATGATGATTAGGAGAATCCTGAGCATCATGAACAATCAAAGACACCATCATCAAATAGCTCATTCACAGGAACTACTCCCCTCAAAAGTTGGTCTACCATTCAAAGAACCATATGTCCCCCTCAATCAAATATCTCATCCATATCAGAGTGCTCCCCCTCAAATCCAGCTCAAGTTGCTCCCCCTCAAATGATGGGTAATCGGCTAACATAGAAGCACATTTAGCAACTATTGACACAACAACTCATAGAATTGTGTGGCCTATTTTCAGTGTTGGCGACATGGTAGCACTGATAGGACTTCCAGTCATCACTGAATCAAAGTTATAAAACTAAGTTCTCAGACTGTTCCGGCAATATCACAAAGATATGCAATTGGAATCACAAAGACTCGTGCAAGTGTCAAAGAAATATCATCATATCAATTAGGCTCAAATATTGATTCAACCTGGGACGCAGATTGAAACTCAATGACTCTTGTGCATAGAATATGAAGTTCGGAGACCGGAGAGGATGTCTTCCTTGTTTCAATATCTAAATCTTCCGAGTGAAGATTAGATAGATGATATGCTAATTCTCCGTGAGAAATTGAAACAAACATCTTTTAAGAGATATTTGAGTAGCTCGGTGGGGTGACACGAGTTATGACACTAGGTCCAAAGAATGAGAATGAATAGATTGTGTGGTTACCCGGATAACTGTATCGGTTTGGGAAGTATCTTCTTTTATTCTTTTTGATCCTGTCTCACACTCACCATTTTCTTTTTACTCCCCCTACACTCAAGCTCTCGGCATTTTACCTCATGCACACCCTCACAAACTAGGTCTAACCTAGGGATGTGTTTCTTGGGTAGATCCTCCGGCTCTGGATTGATCATAGAAACTTCTTTATCCTATCACACATAAGTTGATATCATGAAATGATATTCTTTGAAACGTTGAGTATATTCATACCAGAACGTGATATGATGGTGATTCATATGTGATACAATATGTATATGGGAACATATGTTGAACATAAATGGGGAACATTTGTTGATGAGATCAGATGTTGAAGAAATTCATTCAAATGCTCTAACAAGTGATGATTGATTGTAGAAATCAAAAATTTTGATCGTGAATTTCAAAGAACAAAATTCAAGCGCTAAACAGATATACTCAGTAAGAACAGTGTATTCAAGAAATGAATCAATGATTAGAAAGTTTAATTGTGAAGAACAATTCACAATTAATAATCTGAATAAGAATTGAATCATTGAAATGAAATAACGTGCATTGAAATCAAATAGGAATTCAAGCGAGTGTATTTCCACCGAATAATTTCAACAAATATATGAGATGTGGAAATAACAATGTGAAGAAAAATATAACACGTGGTAATTCGTGAAACGATTTAGAATCGGAAAAGAACGAACACAAGTAAGTTCCTGATGATGAACACCACGGTTAAACACAATTAAGCGCAAGTTATGAACTAAGGTTTAGAGGGATACTTACAATAACGCTCATATAACGCATTGATGATCGGGTCTTGAACTGATTTATTCAAGAGCCACCATCCTGCAAAATCAAGATAAAACAGATTTTGGTATCCACTTGGATGTGGATCCTCTTTTGTTAGACAAAGATGATTTGTAAGAAGAAATTTTGTAAATTCCAAATCTATCATCTATATAATCATCACAAACAAAATTATTTGTTTTCAAAGAAGAACCATAAGATTGTCTTTTGAAATGCCTAATATGGTGATTTCGAGAATAAACCAAGTTAGACTTACCAAAAGATGTGTCTTGAAATGATATGTTTTTATGAACTGTTGGTTTTGAAACAAAAGATTTTATTTGATCTACCTTTTGAGTAGAATCCTTGATTTTACAAACAAACTTACCTTTTGGAGAATGATGATTACCTGAACGATCAACACGACGATCATAGAAGAGATTAGAAGAATGAATCTGAGCACTTGAATTTATATTATGCCGTGGAGCACCATCCACATGAAAGGAATCATGAGCTGTTTTGAAAGAACAAATAGAGTTAGTATCATCATGATATGATGATTGTAAGATAACATCAGGACTCCTTTGTTCAGTCAAATTAACTTTGAAGACTATCTCCTCAAGTTCCTTTACTTTAGCAGATAGTTTGTTTCTCTCTTCAAGAAGATCATCAAGCTTCTGCTTTTGATCAGATCGCATCCTTTGCTCATTCATGATATCAGTTGATAATCCAGATAACTTGCTTGTAAGCTTCTTGATTTCATTCTCAAACAACACCTTTTGATTCTCAAAATCTTTTTCCTCAACACTCTTCTTCTTAGGTTCAGCAATTATCTGTTCCAAAACAGACTTCTCATGCTGAAGCACCTTCTCCTTTCGTTTAAATTGACTTCTTTCATCAGATAACTGATTTTGTAAGTCTACAATATGCTTTTGAAGCCCAATACTTTTCTTTTCATCAACTTGCCTCTCTGAGTGAACAACTTGGATCTCTTCTTCAAATTCATGCATCATATTCTGATATTTCCCGGCACGAAGACTCGGTTTCTTCAAAGAATTCTTCTTATCTAGGATAATCTTCCTCTCTAACTCAGATATTTTCTTTGAAAGATTAACACTTTTCAAATCAAATACCTTTCTTTCTTCTGTTAAAGTATTTTGAAGATCAGAAACAGTCTTTGTAAGCTTCTCAATTTCTGTTTCAAACATGTGTCTTTCTTTCGCAAACTCTAATTCCACATTTTGCTTCTCCTGTCCACCTTTGTCTTCTAACAATTTCTGAAGATCAGCCACTGTCCTTTGAAGCTCTAAAATCTCTTGAACATATTCTTCTCTTTCCTTTGTAAACCTACATCTCTCAAGAATCATGTCATGCTCACCTTCATTCACAGCTTTTTGTAGAGACTGGATTTGCTCAAGAAGCATCTCTCTTTCAGCATTATGCTCAGTTTTTTCTTTGAATTTGAGAGATTCATACTCAGATTGAGTAGTCTTGAGAAGATTTTCAAGATCCACAATCTTCTCTTCTAAAACCAATGTAGGAACATAAGGTTTAGCTTCGATATCTGATTCTTGAGATGAAGTAATATCAGGATAAACCAGAAAATCAGAAGAATTAGACGAGTCTTTTGATTTGATTCTCAGAGTGTCTGAATTATATACAAACTTGACCCTATGATATTTAGGATCATAATATAAAGGATCATGTTTTTTCATCTCTTGCATCTCTGAGAATTCTTCCTTCATTTCAAAACCTTTTAAAGAAGGAAATCTGGTGCTCATTAACATACTTGAAAGATCATAAAATGCAGATTTCTCCTTAAGAGCCTTTTTCAACAAATTTGGATTCTCATATCCTAAACCCCATTTAACATCATAAAAATCTCTGAGTGCATTGGGTTTGTTTAGAAAAATTGTTCGTTCAGATACATCAATTTTGTGAAGCTTCTCATCTAAAAATTGAATTATCTTGCTTGATTCCTTAATCTGCTTTTTACATTGAAGCTTTGTCTCCTCAATCTGTTTTTCAAAATCAAGCTCTTTTTCTTTGATCTGATTTTTCATTTGAAGCTCTTTCTCTTTAATCTGATTTTTCATTTGAAGCTCTTGTTCTTTGATATGATTTTTCATATGAAGCTCTTTTTCTTTAAATTGAGCAACTGCTTTTGCAAGCTGTGTTGTAAGACTAGCCTTCTCACGTTCAAGTCTCTTTGTTTTATCCCAATCTCTTTCATACCGTATTTCATCATCAGAATCCATTGTTATCTGCACAAAAGATAATAAGGATCGTCAACAGAAACTTCGATTAGAAGTATGAATAGTGCACAAATGATTTATGTCGAACAAATAAAAAATTCCGAAGAAAATGGGTAAAAAATACACTTGAAGGACTAAAAATGACAAAACAAGAAATATAAACAACTCAACAACTTTAAAAAATCACAAGTACAATGACTAAAAGTGAAAATTTTCAAGTTCAAGGACTAAAAATGATAAATTTGAAAGTTTAAAAGTCCAAGGTTGAAAATGATTTTTTTTTTTGATGACTCGAGCCTCTGACCGAGCTCTGACTGATGTCTCGAGTCTGACTGAGCTCTGACTAATGTCTCGAGTCTGACTGATGTCTCGAGTCTGACTGAGCTCTGACTAATGTCTCGAGTCTGACCGAGCTCTGACTGATGTCTCGAGTCTGACTAATGTCTCGAGCCATTTACACTTTATCCCAAAATTACCGTTTTTGGACTTTTTATGCTCGAGACATTTACACTTTATCCCAAAATTACCATTCTAACACTCACAAACAACTTTTTGCAAAGAAAACTTAAACTTTTGGATCAAACTCCCAAATTTTCATCTTTCTCAACAAGAAATCCTCAAGAACACTTCAAGAACATGAAGAACACCTTCAACCCAAAAAATTTTAAAAACACAAATTTAACCTCTAAAATCAAAAACAAATGGTAGATTTATGTCCAAAAACACTTTTTAGAAACAAATCCACTAAAAAACAAATCAAAAACACAACAAAACACCAAATCACTCAAAAACACTCAAGAACACAAACTCAAAAATTCAAGAACGATTTTCACAAATCTTCACCAAAAACGTTAAAATTCGGATATGTTGCTCACATCATGATTACAAACCACTTTTGTGAAACAACAAACACGAAAACTAAATCAAATTCATCCAGATTTTGAAAAATTCTCAAGAACACCATGGATGAACTTTGAAGTTTTTCAAAAATCAAAACTCAAATTTGAGTACATTTTTGATCTAGAGTGATTGGAGATGATTAGAAAACACACCAGAAACACAAAAACACAAACAAATCTACAAGATCTACAACAAAAATCTACAAATCTACAAACATCCTATAAAAAACCCATTTCTTCAAAAATCTTCAAATCTTCATCAAATTTCTTCAAATCTTCATCGAATTTGTGCACAAATCTTCTGCCAAAGCTCTGATACCAATTGTAAGTGCAATAACAATGGATCAAATCAATCAATTCTCATTTCATCAAGTAAATCTTTACAATATGAACTTTCTCTCTCTAGATTCTCTCACTAGAACACACACTAATGAATATTACAATAAAGCTCCTTCCTATCAAGTCTCCTACAACTCCTTCTAACACACTATATATACTCTTGACTACAACAAACACTTATATTGACTTTGCTAATTACATCTTTGACTCCCTTGTTTGACTTTCTTTGACTTCAATATTGTTTCCTCATCTTATGATCTCGGATACAATAATATTTGCTCTAACAAATTCAAAATTGATCAAATCATCAATATCTCCATGCTTTTGCGTAAACAAGCACAAATTATTCCAAAACCGACGAATATTGGTATCTTCTTTTGAACCTTCTTCAAAGATATCTCTTGGCTATTGAAAAATAATAATAATTATTAAAAACTATAGAAAACATTTCTATTCATAAAGTAATATATTAATTATAAATCATTGTCAACTTACAAGTACTTCAGTTGTAAAAAAAAGTCTTTTTTGAGACTCTATCTTCTTCAGCCGTTCTTCAAAGTTTAGTAAAATACATCATGCATTTACTACACTCCAATGAACTACACTCTCTCGTCTCATAGTAGACATAATCAACCTTGTACATTCATGGCCATCTTTTGCTTTAAAGAGAATATCCCTACATACAAAATAAAGTTATATTAGCTTTAAACAATAATATGAATATAACCTTTAAGCATCATATTGACAATACATCTATAATTCTATACTCATATTATTATTCAGACTAAATATAACTAAAACTATATAAGCTTTTCTTGTTATTCAGTATGAATGATATAGTATGCCTTTTGTTTTCAATACTATTTCATATTTATTTAGCGTGAATAGTGAAATTATATATACTTAAATTAAAGATATTCTGCCTAAATGACAACTTATGGATTACAGTTCATGTTATTCAGACATAATAACTTTAATAAAATACAAGTCTCACTTCATATAAAATGCAGAATAATATATAATACATAAACTTACTCCTTTTCTCCTTGTAGTGCAAATACCATATTTGCAACTCTGTATTCATTTCCATCTGGTTTGGTGTTTATGCACAATTGCATATTATCATTTGCAGCCACATATTTCAAAATAGCTTTGCTTTTTTGAAAATCTTTCTTTGCAACTCTATCCTTTCCCAGCTCCTTTAACTTGTCCTGCACCTTTTCCTGAATCTTTCTTTCTTTCTCCACCTCTTTATCCTTCCCCGTCTCTTTTACTTTCTCAACTTCACAATTTTCATTATCTTCCTCTGCTTGTTTTTGCGTTTCATGTATGCTTTCATTGGTTGTTGCAGCATCTTTATCTGTCTCTATGTCACTCTTTTCCTGATTTAAACTCTTCTTTTTTGACATTTCACACTCAACACTGTTTTCAGCAAAATCAGAAATATGAATGTCACTAACAACATTTTTAATCATTAAAGATGCTATATCATCCTCATCCATCTCCATCATCACAGTTCCCTTATCAGTGACAGCAACATCTTCAGCACTTTCACCAACATAATTCATGTTCAGTTTGTCTCCTTCAACATTCAAATGTTCAATGGAATCCTCTTCATTTGCATTTTCAAAAAATACAACTTCCTCCTCTTCAGCTACTTCTGCATTTTGTTTCTGTTGTTGTTGAATCAAAGACTCACTCTCAAATCCTTGCTCTTCAGCTTCTTCTTCAACATTCAACTGTTTGTCTGTTTTCCCCAAATTAATAACTTGCTCTTTCAATATGAAACAGTCTTCAAACTTCTTCTTCCATTCTTTTAGCATATTGCTTTCTGGATGTAACTTTATTTGTTTAAACATCTTGAACTCTAGAGTTTCCTTTCTTGCACAAATATCGTTCAAATCCTTGTCTAGTTCATTTATGATTTGCTGCATAAAAAAGTACATTTCCATTAATATTGATATAATTTAAAATTAAAAAGATAATAACTAACAAAAAGTTTATTGTCTACAAAATTAGATGATAACTAAAGTACATTTCTTGCATAAAAACATGTAGATTTTTTACCTCTTTTGTTTGCAACATCAGGTTATCAGGTAGGACTTCAGATATTTCAAAGTTCAACTGCAGATTCCCAAAACCACCATTCTGAAATTCATATATTTCCCTGCTATGTAACATTTTGGTTTTCCATTCTCTTATAGCAGGAATAACCCTTCTATGTGGAATTGCTTGACAAAATGTTGAATCAACATATAGTAGCTGCATTTATTTCACATAAACAATAATTAAAAAATACAAGATTAGACTGAATTACACTTTAGACTTTTTCAAAATTCACTATGAATACCAACCAAAACTACAATCAAACATTCAATTAGAAGCAGCAAAAATATACTAAAAAATATAACATGTTATTCACTATGAATACAACAAACAAAACATATTCTAGAATATTAAACACATAGATAATAATTCTATTTAAATTAAAGTTCTATACAATCTTATTCAGTATGAATAAAACCTAAAATCACATAAAAACATAGATACTTTCTATTAATTATAAATAGAGTGAATTACGAATTTGGTCCCTGTGGTTTGGTGGGTTTTACGGATTTGGTCCCTAAACTTCATTTAATACAGATATGGACTCGAGGTATGTCATTTTATAACGAATTGGTCCCTCCTTCTAACTGCCATCCATTCCCTCTGTTAGGCTTTAGGGCATTTTCGTTCTTTTCCATTTTTTGTCTTTACGCGAGGGACCAAAACCATAAAAACCATACAAACCGCAGGGACCAAATCCGTAATTATTCCTGAAAAAATAAAAAAACTTATTTTTCATACTTAAATTAATTAACTATTATATTTTAGCATGCATAGATTATTATACTTTATGCTTAATATTATATTTAAACATCTTTTCTTTCAAATAAAAATACTACTACAAATATTTATTTATTTTACTTCGAATTTATTAAAGTACTTATATATTATATTTTGATATACATACATATATATATATATATTAATTACTATACTTTAAGTTGAGTTTAATATATAATATAGTTTATTTCTAAAAAAAATATGTATTACGTACATATACACATACTTTTTTCATGTATTGACATCAATTTTGGTATATTTTTCTCATATTGTCTTTTTGGTATAATTTATTTCAGTTGATTTTTGTATACATTAGTAAACAATATTAGCTTACAGATTTTAGGTGCATTTTTTTCTCACAAATTTAAGATAACTTATATTTTTTTGGTGAAATAAATTACACAAAAAGCACAGTTATATTTTTCTCAAATAAATTACACAAAAAGCACAATTATATTTTTCTCAAATAAATTACACAAAAAACACAATTATATTTTTCTCAAATAAATTACACAAAAAGCACAATATTGGCACAATAAATTACACAAAAAGCACAATATTAACTTACAGATTTTAAGTGCATTTTTTCTCACAAATTTAAAATAACTTATATTTTTCGGGTGAAATAAATTGCACAAAAAACACAATTATATTTTTCTCAAAAAGCACAAGTTTAAGATAACTTATATTTTTCTCACAAACTGTGCTTCTTTTGTAATTTATTTCACCCGAAAATATAATTTATCTTAAATTTGTGAGAAAAAAAATGCACCTAAAATTTGTAAGCTAATATTGTTTACTATAATGTATACAAAAATCAACTAAAATAAATTATACCAAAAAGACAATATGAGAAAAATATACCAAAATTAATGTCAATACATGAAAAAAAATATGTGTGTATATACGTAATACATACTTTTTTTAGAAATAAAATATGTTATATATTAAACTCAACTTAAAGTATAGTAATTAATATATATATATATATATGTATATATGTATATCAAAATATAATAATTAAGTACTTTAATAAAATTGAAGTAAAATAAATAAATATTTGTAATAGTATTTTTATTTGAAAGAAAAGATGTCTAAATATAATATTAACCATAAAGTATAATAATTAATGCATGCTAAAATATAATAGTTAATTAATTTAAGTATGAAAAATAAGATTTTTTATTTTTCCAGGAATTATTATGGATTTGGTCCCTGTGGTTTTTATGGTTTTGGTCCCTCACATAAAGACAAAAAATGGAAAAGGACGAGAATGCCCTCAAGCCTAACGGAGGGAATGGATGGCAGTTACAAGGAGGGACCAATTCGTTATAAAATGACATACCTCGAGTCCATATCTGTAATAAATGAAGTTTAGGGACTAAATCCGTAAAACCCATCAAACCACAGGGACCAAATCCGTAATTCACTCTTATAAATAAGTATGTTACTATTATTAACAAATACAACTACAATATACATTTTGTACAACTCATATATGAAAATAGTTTACTAATGTAAAAAAGTTTAAAACATAACGTCAAGAATGTAATAGGACCTGTAAAGAAACTCGAAGCTATCTCATTGCTCCATGTATACTTGCTATCTCTTGCTGAATTAAAAATATACTTGCACCAGTTGATATTTTTCAACTCATCCTTTTTTGGTAAAAATGACAAAATGGTTGTGCTCACTGTCCCCATCTTCAATGTATCTGCCATTGAGTTTACAAAGAGTACAATAAAGTTTAATCTGAAATTCCAATCATCGTCTTCAGACTCATATATCTTCTTCTGAATATCACCGGCTTTAATTGATCCTTCTCCATACTGTTGTCTCCAATCTGTGACCCTTTCATTCCATTCATTATCTAATACACAATCATTAACATCCAACCCATCATTTCTCAATCCAAGCATCTCACTAACTGATTCACTTGTTACCATGATGTCCCCATTTGATGTCTTGATCACCATCTTATCATTATCAAAAGCTTCAACAACTCGATACGCTAAACTTGATGGTATAGTCTCAATATCGAAAAAAAAGAAAGCTTCCAAAGCCATTATCTTCTATCCATTTCTTCTGCATTGGACTTAGAGTTCTAATAGCTGTAAGTAAATTTTTCGGTGAAGTCCTTAATATTAAACTTTTGCCTTCAATTTTATCACTTCTAACTTTCCTTGTCTTCTTGGCATTATCACCTTCTGTTTTTTCTTTCTTGCTCACCTTCTTTCTTTTAGAACATGTAACTAAAACTTCAGAGCTTTCATCAATATGTGCTTCAATATACATGTCATTGTTAATATTAGCAATTAATAAATGTAATATTTAACAATAATAACAAAATATTAAATATTTTTATAAAGGTACCTTGATCAACATATTGATTCTTCTTAGTATTCAAGTTATCAATGATATTTAATAATTGCTTTTTCGATCGTTTATATGTATATTACAAAATGAAAATTTCAATACACATAATATACATAATAAATAATAACATTGTTACTAAACTAATAAAACCAGCAAAAAGTAGTATATAAAATCTTGTTACATTGTTATTCAATTAGAATAAAGTAAAAAAATGAATGAAAACAACTTACCATATTGCTGTAACTAACTATGCATATAATAAAAGCAAACTATTATTTATTATTCAGATTGAATAACCACAAAAAAGAAAGAAAAAAGATTATCAAAACCATATATCAAGAATATACTATATTATTATGTATAAAAAAAAAAGAATCCATCTATACACATAAAAACCATATAATTTATACACTGAATACCAATTATAATCATCTCTAGAAGTAAGAATTCTCTGGCATTCACTATGCATAAATACTATTTTCGAAGTATTCATAAACTAAAGTCAAATTTACATAATTTTTTTAGAAATTTACATTTTTTAGGATAAAACTATAACAAAACCCTAAATATTGAAACCCTAGAAAAATGAAAACTTACTTCCAATCAAGCTTTTGCATGCAGAAGCTTCCATTGTTCGATGATTCTCTTCTTCAGACATAGTCACAACTTCAATTCCTTCTTCCTGAAAAAGCTTCGGTTAATGGTTTTTCTTCAGCTGGAGAGAGAAGATTGACAAAGTAAAGTAAAATTTGAAACGAAGATGATAAACAGAGTAATAATGAAGCCAATAGATATTAAATTACATAAAGATTTTTAGTTTTAAATATTTAATACATTAATAATATATAAAATTATTTTATATTTAACAATTATTTTATATAACTCAGTATGAAATAAAACCAACATAATTCAGTCTAAATAAAAGTACATTATTCAGTGTACATAAGAGGTACATAAAACAGTCTGAATAAAAAAGTACTTAATGGCACTTCAATTTTATTCATTTTGAATAAACAACAAAAAAAGAGAAAATTAATAAAAACACAAATCTTATTAAAAAGTACTTAAAAAGCAATGTTATTCATTTTGAATAAAGAACATAAATATGTTGTAATAAAACTACATTTCTATACTAAAAATGAAAAGTTATTATTTATATCTATGTTATTCATTATGAATATAAAAGCGAGATTATACTATTATTCAGAATTAATATCATAAAACTTATTAGTTCTTTTAATGCTTTACTACTCAACAAAATATTCCTTTATATTTGTTGAACTACTAGCACCATCTCCAGAACTTTTTCAATATAAACATTTACAAAAAATCAGAGTCATAAAACGAACAACAAACCTCTTATTCACTATGAAGAATAGACTTCTTATTCTAAATTTTTTCAAAAGTACTATCTTATTCAGTAAAAATAAAAAAACTTTATTCATTTTAAAAAAAAAACTAAATATCCGGTCTGAATAATAGAACTTTTATTTATAATTCACATTTAATACCTATCAAAAAAACACAGCATACCAAAAACACATATTTTGATACACAAGTATTCATAAACAACATGCAAATAAAATAACAAATAACAACAACATCCAACATAATTCATTTTTCATTTTGAATGAATATATAATTACTTAAAAAAATATTATCAAAAAAACATCTAAAAAAATTATTAACTACAAAACCAATATTTACAAACAACATTTACTAAAACGCATCATCTATATCATTGAATCAATGATTTAAGTGAAAAAAACATCAAATAAAACCCTAACTAAACATAAAACGAAAAAAACGAAAAAAACGAATGAAGAATCTTACTTATACCAAACGAATCAGCGATTGGAAGTTTATCCTTCTCGTTATCGCTTGAATCAGCCACTTTTGTACTAAAAATCAACAGAAAACGAAGTTGAACCAACCAATTTTACCGTCGATGATGAAGAAAATAGGAGAAAGAGAAACAGAGAGAGAAACTGAATGAAGAAGATGAAGCGTGTAAAAATAGTCTAATCAGTTTTATTTGTTAATTTACAAAAAAGCCCCTACGTGCCTAATATCCTATGAGCCGAGCCATCAGCTGTCCTCTTATTTACAAAATTGCCACCGCGCCCTTGTACCATTGATGATTAATCTGAATTTTTGATCTAATGGCCCACATTTTTCCTCATGTTCACATTCAAAACTTGGTTCACAATTGAACTTTCACCTATATATATATATATATATATTAGATAAAAAAAAGTGTG